>JAGFBZ010000648.1:440000-645000 GCA_018398805.1 Hirundichthys speculiger
GGTTGTCCTGAGGGAATAAGCACTGTCTCAAATTGTGGAAACTATAGGCAGGATCGTGCCCTGACAACTTATGCCTTAGCAGTGCAGCACCCTATACTCTTCACAATGAAAAACAGAGTTTCTTATCTCAATTATAGGTCACTAAAAAAATAAAAAATAATAATACATCAGATCTGATTTTCAATTTTGCCTCAGTGCTGTTGCTTGTCTGTGTCTGGTCTCTGAGCCATCACAGAGCCTGGCCAGCTACCGCAGGGTAAGGGGCGCTTATTGGAAAATCAATGGCGTGAACGCTAAGCAAGTTACTGGAAGATGTGGGAAGGAAGGGTTCTTATTGATAAAGCAGGAGAAGGCTTTTGATGTTGCACTGGGGACACTCTCATTGACGGGGGAACCATTGTAGTCCTTAGGCAGACAGAAGCCTGGGTTTATCTCCAAGTTTTGTTCCAATTAATCACCAATAAAGGAATGCATGCATTATACTCTTTAACATAAGTACACTTTAATGCCTAACATGGCTTTGTGAATTCTGGTTTCAACACAGCACTCTCACAGTGAGGGATTTAATATCTGTAACACCGCACAGCAAGTGCCTTTTTCCATCATTCTCGTCTGTCTCTTCCCTGTCAAAGCTACCTTTTGCCGGTACATAATATAGAAACGTGACACTTCACGGAGAGATGACTTGGCTGCTGGTGAGCACAAAAAAAGTTGACCCTATGCAAGCAGACTGATGTTGCAAGATGACTTGCTATCAGGGAAAAAAAATACATATAAGGTCATATAAATTTCACAATTAAAATGATAAGCCATTGTGCTGCATCAGTACTGAGAAACAGAGTAGTTTGGAGGGGAAAAACACATTTCAGTATTTTACTGACACAGTGTTGCTGTTAAAGAAGTGAGACAGAAAAAAAGAAAAAACCGAAAACAAAACTGTAATGCAAAGTAAACAATTTTAATTATGTTAGGCACATGCGCTTACTGTTCTCTTTTATTCCCCGACACTATCGCCCCGACAAGTAGCCATCTACAATGTTGCTGATTGTTGTTTTCTGAAAATATTCAGTCTATTATTCTACCAATGCAGACATAAGGATGCTCCAACTGCAGGAGGCAAAAAGTCACCTCAGGTCGATGGCACTCAGCCTGTAAACAGTGCTTCCCGTAAAATCAATGATCTTCAGTGGGAGCTATCAGTCTGTGAAGCAGAAATAGCCATGGCTGTGTTGAGTCTAAAGCAGGGAGGAATAGTGCTGCGTGTTTACAAGAGCGTGTGTTAGTACAGGAGCTTGGTCACTGGCATTTCTGGGAGGATTTCTCAAATATCCCAGAGATATCAGCACAAGTGAAGCATGTAACCTCCATCATGCATGTGGTAAGGTGCTGTAGAGACAAGACTACAGTTTACATACATACACTAATGGGAGTTTTGAGCTGGGCCAAATGGATAACAGAAAAAATAATCTTTGCCGTTAAAAATATGAGCACACCATCATAATACGCTGGGGACAACACAGCAAATATTTTAGTTTAAGAGCACTCAATTTTTGTAAGCATTTCATACTAGAAATAGTGGCCAGAGAAGGTAAAATTGATTTGTTCGGGGCATCAACTTTATGTCTATGTCTATTAACCTTTGTTAATAGACATGAAACAGAGCCTGGCCTTACCCTTTATGGGTAACACCATCATGATGTCCTAATCCACTTTTCTTTTGCAGAATAAGAGAAAACTTACATAAAATAAAGTAACGGTGAAATCACAGTCCAAAGCTGGATTGGCTGCGGTCTGATTAGATGATCATGACTTGAGCATATCGAACTTTCAAAACCCAGCAGAAAAGATTGAAACTGCACTAAAGTATTTCCCCAGTTTTGGAGGGTGAGATAGAAACAGCATGCTGGTGTAATTAGGAGTAATTAATTAGCTGAGGGTTAATTACTAAGTTCTGCAGAGAGATGGTGGAAGAGCTGGTGGGGTGGCAAAGCAGAGGGAAGAAGCGAACACAGCAGGAAGCTCCCAGTCTCCCACCAATTAGCAAACAGCATGGGGGAGAATGGCTGGTGCACTCCAAGTACAAATGTGAGAAACTTCATATCAAACGACAGTATAGGGAAGGAGCGTGCAAAAATGCATATACTGAAAGACTTAATCACTTGACAAGAAAAAAAAAATCAACCAATAGATTCTCAGCGAAACTTCAAATGAAAAACAAAACAAAACAAAAAAAAAAAAAACACATGAAGACTCGAGTATCTGAAGAATGAAGAAAAGTGAGCACCAATTTTCCTACAGCACCTCTTCATTCTGAAAGGCTGTGCTCTTATTTTCCTACTATGTCCCGTGTGGTTTGTTTAGAAAGCTTTGTAATTTATAAGCGCATAAATTATCCTTGGAATTAAGGTATTGATGTATAATCAGAGAAGGGCTATTGGACACGAACTAACGTTCACCCCCAGGCAAACCAGTGCATAGAGCACTGGTTCACATTCACACACAGCAGGGTGTCTGTAAAACTGCAAGACGGAGCTGGAAAGACGTTTAAATACTTATCAGATTGGTTAGATACACATCATCCACTTTTGCTCAGCTTTAGACTGAGAGACATGGTTGTTGAAGGATTTGGAACGGTTTAACATGCAACGCTGACTTCCTCACAGTAAGGAATGCATAAAGGCTGTGAGGATAGTCGATACTTTGTACGTTCATCTGTCAGGGACCATTCATGATACTTGAGAAAACTACTGAACTTAAAAAGTACAGAAACCCAGAAAGACATTTGTTGATACCGAGTGTGTGCAATTGTGCCTCTTTAGTGTTTTCAGATTAGAACGACAGAGAGATAGAAGATTCAGAGATATAGAATGGGAGATTAAGATATGGGCCTAGATAGCGGAAAGCCAGAAAACCAAAGACACTTGTCCTATGAAAGGTCAGGGACAAGGAAAATGTGCTGAATAAAGCCTTTGAGTCCTCTGACTATCAATTACAATTAATTACTACCAATTCAAAAATTTCCTTTTATTTATATGTGAAGACATTCTTCAGAAGGGAATACAGTAATCCCTCTCACTTCGCGGCCTCCGCAATCACAGTCTCAGTACATCGCAGAGGTTTCAAAATTACTCATCCAAAAAAAATATTCAAAAAAAGAAAAAGCGCGCAAAGCTAAAGCGAAACACATCACATCAAGAACGAGTCTCAGGGACCAACAAAAGCCGACGCGGGAGGCCCCATGAACGTAAATCGAGGCCTGTGATTGGCTGTTACGACGGGCATTACTGTGCCGTCGGTTGTCTGGATGCTGATTGGCTGACACGCGTCCCAGCATCTCCCATCTCTTGCTCTCGTCAGCTATGCACAGAGGAGAGATCGTCAAAGTGAGTGTACGTTCCGTAGATTTTGCGTACGCGCATGTATACTGTATGTACATTAACATGTACATGTACATGTGCGTCCACCGCAGTTTTCACCATTAGCGGGGGGTCACAGCCCCCATTAACCTCTAAGTGTGAGGGATTACTGTATAAGTGAATTCTGCAAACTTCAGTGGTTTTAGAACTTCTTCTTGCTTGCAATCAGTCCATTTTGTTCCTTCTTTTGTAACGGTATGAAGGTGATTGAGGAAGATGAGGAGAACCACTGACCATAACTTATTTTGGAAATGTTAACCAAGTAAAGGACAGAGCACTGTCTTCACAGGACTGCAATGCTAATGAGAATGTCAAATACTGTATCGCCCTCTTGTCAGAGGTGGGAAAATTATTTGAGTCATTTTAGAAAACTAAGAGTCAAGATCACATGCTTCTGAACAGACATGCACACCACAAACGCACGCGCATGCACGTACACACCTTCCTGCAGTGTTTCTGTGAAGGCCAGGCAACCGCAAACGCAGTTGTTAAAATGATCAATACCATTGAAATATTAAACTTTAAGAAGCCACATTATTGATTTGGAGCCCAATGATAAAATGGTTTATTATCACAATGGTGGAGCTTTATGTAAATGTTTTGGAAAGGCCATCAGCTGCCCATCCAACATGGACTGTGGCTACATTTGAAGCCCAAACCACATACATGCCACACAGCCCTACTCTGTTACCCTGCCGGAGGGACTGGGGTGGACAAAGGACATCCTTGCCACGACCACTGGATCCATTATTGATAGCTGACACTGATTAGCATACTGAGACCTTGTTGACCAAGAAAGAAGAAGAGAAACCCCCCAAGCTGTGGGATCTGTTCTAAAGGTCTCAAGCAGACATTACATTAATTAGGAGTATACAGGTGATGAGGACACCGACTCCATGCAAGGATCGTGCCCTGACAGGCAGATTGGGGACATGGATGACATGTCTATAATGCTGAGCCTTACTGTGTAATCTGGAAAACAAATACCTCAGTAATGACCCAGGCCTGCACCTGGTGAAACATAGGCTTCACAGTCACCTGGAATAAGACAAATATCCAGAAGATTCTTAAAGGTACAGGTCCCAAAAATGAATAATGAAATTCTGCATTTTCTAAGAGAAAACAATATAAAAAGGAACTGAAAGCAGTGCTGTGAGGAGTACGTTAGGTCACACAGAGACTCAGAGTTAGGGGCACTGTTTGGTTAAAGTGTCTAAACCTGAGCAGGGTGATAAGATCCCTTTTAGAAGGCATGTGAAGGCCAAATGACCAGGAAACCTGAGCAATGTGGGTGAAAGCTGTCTGGGGTGAGAGCAGAGAAGAGGGAAGTCATGCAGTGTTATGTGTGGAAAATGGAAACTCACTATCTCTTTTACGCACCTCATACTGAGCAGCACTGCAATCCCATCCACACAGGCTTGTATGGGCACATACCACAGCATGTGTGTATCCACACACTCACTCACACGCACACACACAAGTAGGGATTAGAGAATGTCCCAGTGAAACCATTCTGTGGAAATTATTTCTTTGCTGGAGAAAAAAAAGAAAGGAAAAAAAAAGCTGATGGTGACCTGGCTTCTAATTCTAGAGTAGGATATCCTGGATAAATAATTAGAGGGTTGCTTTGAAGACCTTGCACAGCTGAACCATTCACTCCCCACTTCACATTTGCTAAAGTCATTAATGACAAAGATTTCAAAAGGAAAAGCTAAAATCTTTCTGGTACACAAATGCTTTTTTTATGAGGTCTGGCCCAAATTTCCTTCTTCAAGGCTCAAGCCCTTATCCTGGGAAAGAACTGCACGCATTTCAAACAATAAACCTTAGAGGAAAGTGTTTTCTATTGCCTCCTTTGCCCACTAAGTTAAGAGAGTTAACTGTGTTGAAACAATAATGTTTAATGTTTAAAAAGTGCCAAAATAATTAAAAATGGTATGCATTTCAAAAGGCACGGAAAAAGGAAATATTCTCCCCTTAACCGTTAAAACTAAGACTCTTTTTCACACAAGAGTTTAAAAAAAAAATACAAGGAACAGATCTATGAAAATGAAATGGAGATCACTGACTTTTAATGAATGACTCTTTGATGAAACAGTGACACATCCGCAGTGGGTTCACACACAAGTCACTGCATGTGTCTTTTCCTCAGTCAGCTGTACGGCTAACATAAATCCCTGTCAGCAGGAAGGGATCTCACAAGTGGAATTTCCAGCAAAAGACAATGCACCGATGTGTTTCTTAGATCAGGAAGAAGATCTATGAGAATTTCTATGAGAGAGATCTATGAGAAAAAAAAAATCTTAAAGAAGAGAGCATCACCAAGTGCTAGTTTATATGCCAATGAGAGACTTAATCTTTACAAGCAAAGCACACATGAATCAAGTCTTGATGCAACTGTCATCTTTTAAGGAGAGCAAATCTTGCCCTACAGTTTACAGGAACAGATTCCAAGGCAAATCTTGGAAGGTGATGTACATTCCTTCTAAGTAAAGCTGTGATGGGGAACTATCAGCAGAGGAAAGGGGAAGGGAAACAAAAAGAAAACATCTTGTTAAGTGTATAACAAGGTGGCCTGGAGGGCAATGCTGAAAGACACCTCAGCACTTGACTCTGAAGTGTGCAAGGAACATCAAACAGCATTTCTGTAGCTACGTTGAGCACTGACAGAGCCGACCACAGTACTCAGAGACCCTTGTGTGAAGACAAAAAGCTACTGCTTGGCAGGAAATAAACAGGGAAAAATGTGACTAAAAGACTACAGTCCCTACTGCATTACTCATAATAAGTGTTCATATGCACTAAATCTAAGCCATGGGCCTCTGGGGAGACCTGACAATGACAGAACACTTCTGCCATCAGATAACAAAACAGAAAAAGAGTAACCTAATTCTTAAATGCAGTTGAGTAAAGTTAAAGAATTTCCAGCAGATCATGCCTGCTCCTGAGTTCTATAGCTAGAGGATATATGTGTGTGTGTGTGTGAGTGTCTTCGCTTGGTGAGGATGTTCCTCCATGGTACGGTGTGCACACAGAGGAAAGGAGGAGAGGTAAAAACAAACCAATCCACATAGACTAAAGAAAATTATCAAGTATCCACCAATTAGTGCTCTTGGCAGCCCCATAGCTGCACCAAAACCTGGTACAGGGGCCTCACATACCCAAAACTAAGACATATTCACGTATCCATTTAACTGTCAGGAGGGAGGGAGGAAACACATGAGAGAGGCAAGAGTGAAATTTTGAGAAAAGTGGAGTGCATCTTTCTCCTCTCTCCTGGCTGGGCCGGAGTGCTGTGACAGCTACAGTGGACTGGAGCTATATTACAGAAAGGCCAGCCTCCTGCCCCTCATCTCCACACACAGACACACACTGCTGCCCTTGTTCATCTGCCTTAATGAAATGGCCACATGCCTTCTCTCATGCCAGAGTTGCTTACATGCTGTAGCACCTGGTAGACATAAATCAGTCCAACTGAGCTGTATTTGGGAAGTGAGGCATTAAGCATGACACAGGCTGTCAAAGTTCACATTGCACCAACCGCAACATCTAGCTGAACTGCAGTGGAACAGACCCTAGACCAAGGCGCAGGTCAAGCTATCAGCCTCTTATCTCTGGCCTCCCAGCTCACCATGACATGGCTGCCACATCTGGGCCCCAGCTGGGCAGTCTACTGAGCTCAGCATCGTCCCTCTAAGGCTAGGTAGTGAGGCACTAGAGCGACAATGCTCCATATATTCATCGCAAGACTCCTTTCTAACAGGATCAACAGCCTCAAAAACAGTCACCACTGAAATTGGTGTTGCTTGCTGCCATTTATCTTTGGGCTTTCTTATCAGCAGCCTGTAAGGGGCTTGTGGGTAGTATTACAGTTTTTAAGTGGAGTAGGTTCTATTTCTGAGCAAGCAGATAAAAGCAACTGAGCGCCTATGTGTTGTGTGTATGCTGTCAGTGTGTGTGTGTGTGTGTGAATGGAATTTCAGTCACTAAGCCTGAGGTCTGAGGGTCAATCACTGCAATAGAACCCACACATTCCTCAGAGGACAGGCACACATCTTTAGTGCATGGGCATTTGTTGGTTTGCGTCAGCCTGAACGCATGCGTGTGTAGGCATATCAAACTGATCAAAATTCCACTTTTTTTAATGCTTGAAAGTTAAATATATTCTCAAAAAAATGCGAGACAGTCCTGTGATAACTCTTCAAACAGATGGATGCAAAAAGAGAGAACACTCCAGTATAAGTGAGAACATGATTAAAAAAAAAAAAACAAAAGAAAAAAACAGTATTAAGGGAAGAAAAATTAAGTTAAATTATTTCCTAATAGAGATTTGGTTGTAGATGAGAGATTTTGAAGATGAAGAAAAAAAGTGTGAGAAAGATTGAATAAAGAGGCTGTGCCAGGCTCAAGTCAAAGCGCTTGTGTCATTACACCGACATAACAAAACTGCTAAACTTTGTATTTACAGTGCTCAATAATTAGCTTGAGATGAGCTTAAGCAACTTACAAATGCTTCTTGTATGGGAAGAAAAAAAAAACAACTGCATAAGTACCTGACATTCATACTGTAGAAGCAGCCTGTTAGAGCAAGCGCATACTGTACTACAGGGACAAAAACTGCTCTGTGTACAGCACAGAGTACATGTGAAACAATTTAACAAAGTTAACTTCAGTATCAGAAGATCTGATTCTTGTGAGGAGGAGGGTCCTGCAACTGACATCTGTTGGGTTGTTATGTTAAGTGTAGACTTCATTTAGAATTGGCAAACATCTATGTTCTCCCCGTGCACCCATGTACACAGATGCATGTGCTTAAACAAACATTACGTCATAGTTTAGGACTTCAGTGTGAGATGAAAGGAATGATTACAGGAAACAAGGAAGGAGTGGCCACATAAAAACATGCATAAAACACATAAGTATTAATATTAATGTGGTGAATAATAACATCCACAATATTTCTTCCGTGTGCACAGGAAAATAAGGTTAGCACTGCCTAGTAGTCCTTGAGAAGTGCACATTTAATTCAATAATGATTTCACTCTTGACTTTTAGAGAGCCTGCTAATAAAGAGGATAAATAAGATCCAACTCTTTGATGAGTTCTATAAGAATGTTGAAGTGAAGAGAAAGCTGAGGGATCAAATCCTTAGCAATTGAAATCATATCTCTCAGCACTTAAGAGATTCATGCAGTCCAACCAACACACAATGTGAATATTTTCCACACAGCTCTGAAAGAATGCAAAAGCAAACGTGCATTCATGTTACATGTAAGTGTATTACACTAAATAGCAACCAAACAAAGCATCATACTATGAGTGGAGTCTTGCAGTGAAGCAGTGTTTTCACTTGGGCAGATATGTCACCGTCATCACTACACATCTTCACACATGCCCGCTGGAATGGGTAACAGAGCCGCAGGGCATAGATAGAAGATAGACATATGTTTGCATCAGATACACACAACACCGCAAAATATGCCACATATGACGACCAGAAAACTCATAAAAAGGGAGAAAAATAGTAATATAGCCATTTATGTTTTCATGAACAAACGTCCTTGATCACCAAACCTCCGTGATCACCTCTTTCGACATTCAAATAGAGAAAGAAAAACATGTCAGCAAGAAGGTGGGAATTAGAGCAGGGCCAACTGGCTCACCCTGAAAGTTCAACATGAGTGCTACTACAAATTACAAGTTGACAGCTTTAACTGCCCCTGGAATGTGTTTCTTACAATGCATGTGCATGTTGGAGTTTGCCTTCAGACAGCTGTTCTGGATGAGGTATTTACATGTCAAAATTATATCATCCACTCACACACACACACAAAGAACAGCAACTTTTAACATTTGAGTTCAAATAACATCACTTGAACTACACTGAAAAGCAAGTGCACCAGATCAGCAACATCCCTCATGATATGATCCTGGAGCCCACATCTAAGATGTGCCCCTAGATTTGAGCTGTGCCGACTGAGAGTGATAGAGGCAGTGTAAAATGAGAGGGTGACTAATTGGTTCATAACCTGTAATTGGTGAGAAGTAATTGGAGTGGACTCGGAGGTGCCAGGTGCACCTTCAGAAGGCGGGGCCGCGGTTTGCCCTTTTGCCTTGCTGAAAGAGGGTGTGTTTGTGTTTGCACATACGTGCAAGGTTCTACACAAAGATTGGTTGGTGGAGCAACACAACACCACAACAACAAGGGTCCCCTAAGAATATAGTTTAGGTGTGACGTGTGCCTATTAACTTCTTAAAACCACATGAAAGCCCATGAACCTGAACACAGCACAACCACACCCTGCGGGGCATGTACACTATACTACAAACCCATGTGTAATGGCAACTTTTGCAGTCTACTGTTGGTTGTAAGAAATCTGCAGCTCAACATTTTCTCATGGTTCACATGGTGGATCAATATGATCAATGTGCTCATGGTCTACACAGCCAGTACCACACTTCTTCCAATCAATGTAATGGGGGCTGAGTGTTAATTGAGACAGAGTCATAGGAGGGTAGGTGATGGAGCACAAGGTTCTTTTTGCAGAAGCATCAGAAATGTTGTACAGGGTCGTGATTTAAGCTGCTTAATGTTGACAGTGTGACTGCTTGTTTAATTGATTGTTTAAGATGTTTTTGTACAACCAACAGAGACAGGAGGAATAAAAGTGTTGTTAAAGTGAAGGAGGTATTTGAGGGAACATCTGTTTGGCTGGCCCATCACCATATTATTATCAATAATTAGCCTGCAGTTATCTCAGTGCGGTCATGCATTTCCCTTCTGGGGCAAGCACACTTCATACACACTACCTACTTTGTCTTTAAAGTCACGAGCTTAAAAACACAGTTGGTCTATAAGATTGTATTTTAGGCCGCATTAATCGTGAACAAATTCGAATAACCCAAAGCAACAGTGAGTGAAAATGTTTACCCTCCACAAAGTATCACCAGTAACGCAGCAAGAGGGTTCCCTCGACTCTTAGCTCAGTTGTGTTTTTATAGATATTTGCTCCAAAGAAAAGTGGTCTTCAAAAGTGATCTATTTAAAACACATCCTGTTTTAAATAGGATTTTAACATCAACTTCAAAGACAAAAGATAATATGCTAACCACTCAAAAGCAATGCCTGCAAATTACCTGGGGGGAAACAAATTCTCAAACTGGTGATGAAAAATAAATCTACATTTTTAAAGTGGGAAGTTGCTCTCGTTGTTAAGTTGCAAAGACATGATGAATCATGCATAATTAAAAACACAACTTTCATTTACGCATCCTTTTCACGCCATGCATCGTTTGATGTGTGATCAAGAGAAACTTGAATTTCAGGAATTAAAGAGCAACACATGAAGAGTGACAGTGAGAGGTTGTAGATAGAGGCATTGCAGGGTCCCGTGTTTACCCAGTATGTTCAGGTCATCGTTGCTCATTTCTGATGGGAAGCTGTAGCTGACAACTAAAAAAGTATGTAGAGCACAGGAAAAACTTTCCTGACAGATATTCTGTCTGTCAGCTAAATGGAAGTAGGAAGTGATGGTGGGGGAAACAGCCTCCACCAGACTAAAGGCTGCTTCCCGTGTGTTGCATGTTGTCTTGGCCTTTTTCTACGGGGCACAAGGTTTGTCAGCATGGCATACAGCCCAGAAAACTGCTGCGCTGCACAAGGCACTGCAAGCTTTCACTGGTTATGTGAAACCTCTGCAAACAGAAAATCAAATAGAGTGACGCTTTGTTTATAGCTTTTTCGCATAAACAAATAAGAATAATGCACTGAAAAAAATATATACTGGATTCAAATAATGTATGTGGAAAAAAGAAAAAAAAGATAGAGATAGATATCGAGATGAAGGTATTTTCCACCATTTTCGTGTAACATTTTGTCTGCTCTGCCCAACTTTCAGTCCAATATGAACACATTTGAGTCAGAAGAAGGCCTAAAGTCAGGACACATTCAGTTTAAAAACAAGGTGGCCCCCTCTAAGACCCTGGCCCACCCCCAGCCTTAAATGACCTATATTGACACCAGGAGGTGAGAGGGATGGGTCCACCAGAACTCTGTGCTCATGCCAGTCTCTGACCAGGTCAAGACCTACCCATTAGGGAGCAGGTCAAAGCCACATAACTCTTTAGCTAAGGTGAGGGTCACTGTGACGCTGTGTCCAGCCAGGGTCAACCAGAGGTCTCTGGCCACTGAGGTTCATGGCAATACAATAAAGTAATCAATCTGGCTGCTGGACCCTGGTCAATAATATACTCCCAGGCTGTACAGGGTCACCACCTGTTCCCTGGCCTCTCCTTGAACTGTCCTGGCCCCCTGAAGCGCCTACGTCTTGATTTCACTGTCCTGAAGAAACACTAGAAAATCATGACATAACGTAATCAAACCTTGAGTCACATGAGGCTCTATCGTAATTAAGCACAACAGATATTACATTCTGATTATAAGCAATTAAAGGAGCTGAATACTAACAATTATGAAGTGGTTTAGTATATTTCACTCTTGTGAAATATACTAAACCGGGTTGTTGTCTTAAAGGGTTTTGTTAATGCTCTGTAATGCTTCAAATGTTTTATGTAAAGCACCTAGAATTGTCTTGAACACGAAATGTGCTATACAAATAACCTTGCCTTGCCTTGTGTCTATGAATACCCTTTTAATAACAGATTTTCCTTTGTCAATGACGACCAATTACATGAACTAACTTCCAATCATTTCTTTGGAGGAAAATGGTAACTGCACTAAATTAAGACTTGTCATGTGAAATTCACAAGTTGGATTAATTTTTCTTTCTTTCTTTTGTGGTGATGGTGGAGCGGCAGAAGCATATTTTATACCTACTATATATAAATATCTATTGTATAGACTTAATTATTTATGCTCTCCAAGAAGAATGAAGTATTCCTTCACTCTTTGACATCTCACTCTCACCATGAATGACAGGCAGCATCCTTGGCAGCTGCCAGGATAAAGCTGAAGTTAATTCTTGGCTGCCCTCCCTCTCTGCGTAAACGCAGGTGTAGCGTTTCCAACAGCTCCAGCTGGCTTGAAACAATGGCGATCTTGGTACACGGGTCGAGTTCCAAGCAGGTGAACTAACCTTTTTGCCTTTCCCTTATAGCCCTCATCCGTCTCCCCGTGATACTACGAACACCCCTACATCTTTGTAGTTTATTCTATCTGGCTTGAACTCCACCCAGCCCAGCCCTTAAGTATATCCTGGCTGACAGTCACAGAGACGAGAAAAAGAAATAGAAAACTGCAGTGATAACATCTGAACTAGAATCTAATAAGCTAAGAGTGCAGAGTTGTAGCCCAAACCTATTTTTCAATCTGTTGCTCTACTAAAATAGCTTTAAATGGAGTAAAATAGTTTTCATTGCTTATGTCTGCATGTTGATAGCAAGAGACATGACTGCTACTCTGACTCATATTGTATTTCCATCTCCATCGCCTCTTTTGTCATCTCAACTCAGCAACATGACATGTAATTAGGCAGTTTAATCAGCATCCTATTTGCATACATCTGCTTTATTTTATTGATTGCTAATCATTTGTTAAGATTCAGGGTTTGTAATTAATGACCAACCCTGCTGGTGCCACACCCTGGGGACTGCTAATTCCACTGCATGCCAAAGGGATTTCAGCAGAGGGCACAAGTGGGCTTGCCACAACGGGCACAGGGCCAGTATCAGTCCCAGTCTCCTTCCTGCCTCCGGCTGTCCTTGGTCCAAGCCAACCTCTAACAAGGAGAGCCTTCCAGCGTTGCGTTAACTAAAATAACAATTATCTTGAGGATGATGCTTTTCACAGAGGCTGTTGTCATTAATGCAGTGGATCTGGTTACAGCACTAAGCTTAAGATAATTAACAAATGCAGTCTGTGGACTCTCGTTTCTTTTTAATTAAGTAAGCTTCGCTTCAAAATGGGGCAAAGATAATATTTTGGAAGAAGTGTTTACCTTTAACTTTTGTTTGAAATGATATGTTGTTGTTTTTTTTTCTTCCATTAAAACAATTTAACTACCCATTTCCAGTTTGCCTGTATTCATGAAAAAAAGAAAGAAAGTAAAAAAAAAAAAAAAATCTCCTGCTGCAAACTCTCTCTGGATCGGATCCCAGGGTCTGAGCATCGTTCTCTACCATTAAAACATATTCTGATTAGAAATTGCTGATTGACTGGCTGACAGTCTGATGCAATGAATACTGTGGGAACAGTTGCTTACCAATAAGACAGCTGACTCTTTCTGCCCAATGAGCTGACCTTTTACAAGAGAGAGGGCTGTTAGTCACTGATCACTCAGCACTGACTGACAACATGAGGAAAACTGAATGAAAGAGATCTGTGTGTTTGTGAGTGTGTGGCAGTGAGAGAGAAAGAAATATAGAAAGAGAAGTAGAGAGGTCAGACAGATCTGGCTGTTTAAGATCCTGCTGAATTCTCCACATCCTCGGTTGCTCCCTGAAGACGAACAAACACATGTGCAGAGGTCAAGAAGGAACATAAGACCATTCACAGGTATTGTGTGTCCTTCAAATGACACATACTTACTGCTGTCTAAAGACTCCAAGATGACAGTTCTGGCCCACAGATGACGGGCAGTTAGTAAACTATTTGCAAATCAGACATATAAAGTCCTACCTTCTAAGCTTTAGCATTTCTGTATCTAAAGCATGTGTTTTATTTTAGCAGGACACATCAAATGTGTAAACAAAGACACACATAAGTGCAGTGATCAGGTTTGGCAACTTTGTATGACTTAACTTGCTGGGTATTGAGAAGCAGGTCGGCTGTTGATTGTGATTAAAATGTAAACAAAGGGCAGGTTCAGAGAAAGGGCGAATATGCAAGTTTAAAGGCGGACCAACTTTCACAATCCTCCACAACCTCTGAAAAACGTCACACTCAAATCCTTACACAGCTGGGCAATATCAGAGACACGTTGCATACATAAAAGACAGAGAAACATAAAGGTCGGTTAATCACCTGTCAGGATGGACTATAAAAGTAAATGAAAAACATTACTACACAACTAGAGAAAATCTTAAAGGATAAAAGAAAGAAGTCCTTCAAAAAGCTCCAAGTCTATGAACCCCCCCCACAAAAAAAAAAAAAAAATGCTTCCCGTGGACATGGGCGTCCATGTGACGTCCATGTGACGCCCATGTCCGGGGTCCTGTGACCCCCATCCTTAGGGCTCTTCAAATTCACAACAGCACTGTTACCCAGCTTTTAGCCTCTCAACATGAAAAATGTACTGTTTTAAGTAATCCTTGTTTGTACTGACCATAATTGATTGGGTAATCCTGGTTTAACATGCACTAAAGCCAGTGCTTAAGAAACTATTAGAAGGGTTAGCAGCTTAAAGAGGCTAGATCTATCTAATGTTGACTGCTAGATCTGCATTAAAGTGCATAAGAGTTAGAGGCATTTGATGCATGCTTGACGATCCATTTTAACTTCCACCTTCTGCTCTTAATGGTTCTACAGTCATGTGCTGATTTATTCTCTAATCATCACTCGTAAATATTTTGCCATTTGTTTCATCAATCTGGTGTAAATGTTTTGCAGGCGTTTGAGCCAGTTTCTCCTGGAGCCACAACTCATATGTATAGACGCAAAATCAAAAGTCACTGTCATCTCATCATGAGACATCCCATGCCACACACTAATGACTGAGACAACCCTATCATAATAACCACAAATCTCACAGCATCAGCATGAAGAGCAAAGATATAATGGAGAAGGAGAAAGCAAGATAAGAGGGACGTTATAATACAATCTCTGTGGCTGCGGGATCAGGCAGCAAGTGTGAATCTTAGTATGCACACAGGACAGTTAGACAACGGGAAAGCTAATTCCTGCTCCTCCTCCTGCCCCGGCTGCTGTGGTTTGCGCATGACGCATTAGTAGGTGGGGAGGTCTCACACACATACACAGACAGCGTAAAAAAGAAGAGGAGAATAATCCCCTCCAAGACCTCTGCCCTTATGGGGCCCACTACTGTAATTACAAGGCACAGATTTCAGATCAGGTACTTAAGTAGCCAGCGAAGAGTGCCCAAAAAACAAAAAGCTCTGTAATTATCAGCTGCCTCGTCTCTCCCCAGCCTATCTTCAGTTACCTGTCATGCAACTGTTTTGTCAGGAGTTCGTTGTTTCCTGGATTCTCCCTAATCCATGGCTGGAAGCAGCCCTGGCAGCGCGCCTGTCTGTGCGAGATGCACATTTCAGTTCGTGGGGGCGAGTGACGACATTGCACACAAAGATAGCAGAAACCTGAGTCCTCACAGCCCCACAAGCGCATGAATGCATTTTTTTTAAACAAGAGAAGAGAGGAAAAGAAGGAGGGGGTGTGTTCAGTTTGTGCCAGACAAAAGATCCATTGTGCAGTGAAACTTTATATACATATTAGAAACTCGAAACCCATAGCCTCTGCAAGCAGGATTCTTGTAACTGTGAACAAGATAACATTACGTACCATTCTTTCCTTGTGTCCATGGAAAAAGAGAGAGAGAGAGATAGATAGAGACAGAGAGAAGACTTCAATCCTGCTTCTCTGCCACAATCGTATTCTTCATGATAGATTCCTGTTCTTTGCCGGGGTCACCTAATATGAGTGATAAGAGAGCTGTGGTCTCCAGGCAGTTTTGTGGCCCATTAAGTAACACATTCCCCAGGTAGAGCAGAGCAGGAGGCCCAAGTTGTCGACAGAGATTTGGATTCTGAATTCCCCATCGCTGGCAGTCACCATCTGCCTAACCTCTCAGGTGCTCTAGAAGGAATGTGATGCCCATTCCTTAAGTCGCTCATTCACCTGCTTCAGGCTGGAATGCATTGTATGTTTACTTCCCCTCCTTTAATAGTACAACACTATGTGGTCTCCAGAAAAGAGCAGCACATATTCTTTGTTTTATGCCTTTACTTAGAAAACTCTGTGGCAGGATTCTTAGAGAAATATTACTCCTGCTGCACAAAAATACATACTTGTTTCCTTATTGTGCATTCTTGTCATGATTATAAAGCCCCTTGGCTATCCATCAGCCACGTGTAACGTACAATTAAATTAAATCTGAGACTAACACTACACATTAGGAGAGCAAAAATCTCAGACAGAGATCACTCTGTGATAGATGATGATGATTGTCTGAAAATATGGCCCTTCTTTGGAGCAAATTTTTTGAAATGAGATGAGACGAAGGGATGTGCCTGCAGTGGATATCAAAACTTAGGGCGCAGTTTAAGAGAGTCTATCCACAAGTCTGAGAAAACTTGCCAACATGGTGACATCAACGGCAGACATGTAATTAACCCATCACAGCCATGCAGTCAGGGGGAAGGCCGGACAGTGAACATCATAATGACAACCCATACAACATGTAATTATTTTTCTCAGAGGAAAAACACCGACAGAAGTACGCACAAAGCTAACACACATAAAAAGGAGGAGGTGCGAAAAAAAACTGCAAATGCGTTATCATCACACAGGGTGAGTAGTAACTAGTAGGCAACAAGGGTGATATACAAATGTCATGACAAATAACTTGTAACATGTAATTTATGCCAAAAGCAATGATTGTGGCATGTGGCAGAGAAACATTGCTGCATAATTAAATCAAGCACTGTTCTGTATTTTAAACATAAGATTAATGTTTACTCCAAACACATGGTCATTTCATTATTGAATTATACTTGAAGCACTTACACAGTTTAGACTAACTATATGTGTAAGTGTACGTCACATGAATTTACTAAACTGCCCTGTGAGGCTTAATTGCATATTTTTCATGCTGTTTGGGCCTCAAGTGAATAGCATGCTTTGGTAGGCACATTGACCCAGTAAAGGGGCAACCAGCTCAGTAGGACAGTTTGGTACTTTAGGGAAGTAGGACAAAGTCAGAGAAGCTAAATGTAAACATTACGTAGGTTATGCTAAGACTCTGAGCCAAAAGTATGAATCCATCTGTGCAGATAACAAGTCACAACACATTTTCCTCTGTAGTCAAAGACAACAAACATATGGTGAATAATCCTGATGCTGTCCACTTCAGTACTGACTGTCTTTTTAATGTAAAGACATTTTGTCATTATTTGGCTATACCACAACTTCAATTTTTTTTTTTCTTTTTACAAGCTGTGTTCATACAGATACCGGACCTGGGTTTTGTCAGGCTAATTTGTTTCTGCAACTTTTTCAACAACATAACAGTAACCAACAGCTAAAACTGACACAAACGTATGCCTGTATTCCAGGGGAAAAAGCGCCAGGAAAAGTACTGTACAGTGTCTAACAGACAACTAACCACTAGTGTATCGTTTGGGGGCTTCGGTGGTTTTGCATGAGGCTAGATCAGGTGATGTCCAGCCAAACTGTATAACTGGCACCAAATGTGATAGAGTGCAGGTGATCCTTTGTTACTGCTCTCCAACATGGAAAGATCCTATCCAAGTGTGGAAGCCACACAATTACTGTGCAGGAACTCAAAACGAACAAACAGCTCGTTCTCATTTTGTTCTTTGGGCTAGGTGCACAGCTTTCTGCACTGAGAGTGTTTTGGTTGAGCTGAAGCAAGTATCAAGCCTGGTTTGGTGTGGTTATCTTAGACTCAGGGAGCCTTAACAGTAAAGAGGGTTCTAAGTTAGTTTTAATTGGCACATTATTTCTATCCCTAACACCCGCACAAACTCCACTCTGAGCCACCAGCTGTTTGAAATTGGTAACAGCTGTGGTGCTCTAGCCTTTATTTAGATGACAGCACATCGACTTCACGTAAAAGTGGAGTAGGACCAAAGGACAGAGACAGAGAGAGAAGACAAGAAATAATGGAAGAAGGTAAGAAAAGAAGGCAGTGGGGGGAGAAACAAAGAACACGGAACAAGTGAGAGGTGAAAGAAGGAGTTAAAAAAAGAAAGACTTGCTAGTGTGGCAAGGGATTAACTGAGGGAGAGGTTAAAAGTTTGTGGAGTTGCATCTGGCCTCCTGCCTGCTCTGTTGTTTATTGCCGCTGGCGTGAAGATCTGGTGCCAACATTAACCGCACCTGAACCGCTCTACAGCATACACATATACACACTCTTGCACTGGGACAAAACAGGAAGAGGCATGTGCAGAGCCTGCACCTATACTCCAATGCTTTGTCAAGATATAGCAGTGCACTAGCCTTTTTTCACTCGCCATATAAAATGCATGAGCATTCGTTTGTGGGTGTGCGTGCATGCATGTGGATCTGCAACACCACCACATGCCAAGTCATGACTTCTCATTTGTTAATTATCTGTCTTATTATCCTCATCTTTCCCTTTCCATTTTTGTGCTCTGTCACTCTGGATGGCTGCCTGGCTGCAAAGCTCTTGCCTGCATCAGCCAAATCTCTCTAACCTAGATGCCCGAAGCCTGGGTTGACAACATTTCCAAGTCTGCTCAAACCTTCACAATATGTTTGGCAAACATAAGACAGATGAGAGTTCTCATGCTCCTTACAAGAGTCCAATGTGCCATCAGCCAGTAATATAACACTCGCTTGACCACAGACATAACCAGGGTCACTATGGGCAGAAATCACACACAAAGAAGAATGTTAGGATGCCACCCACGACAAACCCATAGGACAGACCTTTCTCTGTTCAACTTCTCTCTTTCACTGGAATTCCCCATAAGAATGTATCAGCTTACACAGAAAAGCACATGTAGACACACGCATGTACAAGGACACAACTGAAATTTTGGGGGGACACATTAAGAAAAAAAAAGTTTGTAAGAGGACAAATTGGAATACAGTTGGGGCTGACGAAAGGGTATTCCTTTCCCCCTAGGCATTAGAGACAAGCCTGGCAGCCAATTAGTGCAAGATCCACCACAACCCTTCTCTACTCATCACCTCCCCTCTGTTCAGCCCAGCCATGGTCTTCTGAACTTGGTATGGTCAGGGCTGGAATGCTGAAGCAGGTCATGTTCACATGCACATCAAAAGCGATTAAGTACAAGCCCCCTGGATTAAGATGAGTCTGTCGACCTTCACATCTTGGGCTAACCTCTCGAAAGCACTTGGCTGCCTCCTGCTACAACAGTATCCAAGTTCATTTTGGCCTGACACAGGCTGCTCCTTTGCTTGTGGAAGTAATACCAGATTACAGAGCAACTGTTGTTAAATGTTGATATAATGTGTTTTTCTTGTTCTTTTCTCCCCTCCCTCTGTTTTTACAGCTGTACTTTAGCAGCAGGTCATCTCACTGTTCTGCTCTTGTATGGCTCACTTTGCACAAAACTGATGTATCATTTCAGTTTAACACAGATGAAAAACATTGGTGCATTTGCTGTGAGAGAGAACTTCTTTGATAAAGCCTGTGGAGTTGGATTTATATATGCATGTGATATGGCACGCATTAACCTAAAAGGGCTAACTCTCTCCCTTGTTTTCATAAATAGTGTTGTGAGGGTTAATTTATCCCTCTGTGTCTACAATTCAGTTGCACAGGACAAGTCCAGACAGGCGACTGACAACTGAAACACACTGTACAGGGATCTGCACAACCCACAAAAAGGGTTATTTTTCACTAGAGCAAGAAGGTCTACGAAAACAAAATGAGAAGAGGAAAGACAAACATGTCCTTGACAAAATTCTCTTCTTTGTTGAATCAAAGCAGGAGAGGATAAAAGAAACACCCATCAAAACACCCATTCATGAAACACGCCAGCTTTAGGTGCTTGTCGTGTAGGGTTGGGGGTGGGGTTACAGATAAAGAAATGGCACATGTGTAGGCTACGGAGAACCAACCTGTGCTGTTGCTCTCCTGCTCCCTTACCCTCCATCACTCCCTCTCCATGTGTACATGTGAGGACCTAGCAGGCTGGAAGCTCTCCCAGGACCCAGATGCTCTCTGTCAACACCAAGATTCCAGACAGGAAGCAGGGCTTTACGGCAGCAAGCTGTACACACAGCCAGGACCTGCAAAGACCAGGAGCCAGGAGAGAAAAACCTGCTCCATGTAAACACAGACCTCCCTGTCTCCCATCTGAGCCACTGATTCTGCTTCCTCGCTCAGGATGGGCATGGTTCAGAGGAAGAGTCGTTTCAGAGTAAGCTAGCAGCAATAAAGTCCTGGGAGTGGGGAATGAGCCACGGAGTTCCTCTTGCCTAGCTAGGCCCCCTTGCTGTCTGCCACCATTCAGAGGTAAATAGCTATTGGCTGCTCAATAAGTGGCTTCAGTGCAGTGGAGTGAGGGGCCTTTTTTTCTCCACACTCTCCCAGCCTTGACAAGCATGTATTGACAGAGCAGTTACACACTAACCCATTGGGGGAAATCCTCCACATTGTGCCCCAGGCATCTGATAAATAGAACTCATACAGTACCTGTAAGCATGATCTCCTAGGCATGGACACGGAAAGGTGCATTTGTGCATACACAGTTCAATACTACCATAATGACAAAGACATAAGAGAGAAGAACAGGGGTTTTGTGATACATAATTTGGTGCGCAAAAAAAAGAAATGAAAAGATGAAAAGGGGAAAGGTGTTTTTTAAAGAACTATAAGGTTTAATCCACACTGTGTTTCCAACACTGGGTCTTTCACAGCTTTTATAAAAGCAAAAATCCAAGAGTCCAGTTGCCTCAAGTGGCTCCAGATTACAAGATGAAAATGAGAAATTGAGGCAATAGGTCCATCCTTAATGTTTTCATGGCATGTCAATGCTAACATCAAAATGCTGGATTTGACAATTGTCATACAGCAAAAAGATGATTTCATCTGATTGTTGAGGACTTCAGAAGTATCTTATTCAACCATATACAGAAATATAGTTAAAAAGGTAAAAGAGGAACACAAGATAGCACAGACTGACATTTCAGAATGGGTAATAGTCAGCAGCTGTGATGAAATATCAAACAAAGTCATCGTCAGTTTTTAGAAGTCCAACTGCCTCCATATACTGTCCCAGCCATTAGAGCCTCAGGCCATACGAGAGCCACCACTGTCCAAGAGAGGAGTGAGCATCAGGGTAGGAAAGGAGGAGTCAGCAATTCAGGCCCCAACATTGGGGAGGAGCTGTACTGTCTCGCCCTCTCCTTCCCCTCCACCCCTTTCATGTCCGACCCACTGCTGATAAATAGCTAGGGGTGCAGCACTTGCTTTCACTTTGTGATATGATGTCAGTAACCTTCATTGATCTGCTGGCGGGTAGGCAGGCCTTATCACTGCCTCTCCCTTGTGATATACTGTGATCCAGGGCCCTGACTGCTTTTTAATACACTGCACTTTAGGTAACGGTGTCGTAGGCTAACCACCCCGACGACTAACACCTGAGGCCATATTTTACAGCAGAGCTGTGATGGCCAGACAGATAACAGAGAAACTAACTCAGAGAGAGGCTTGCCAGCAAAACGATAACACTGGAAAAAAAAGGAACAGTAGAGTGTGATGTGTGAGGAAAACTGCATTCTGATCAGGTCTTTTGGCAGACATCCCTATGCCAGAGAAGAAGCTTGGGGAAGAGAGGGAGTCTTGAACATTAAAACTCTGAGAACTAAGCATTGTAAAGACTTGTGCGTTATCCCTCATCAAGGCCATCACCCCCTTACAATACCCACCTTAAAGCACGGCAGTCCAAGCTTGTCTCCAGTTGGAACCTTTCGATCTTTTTACTTTGTCAGAAGCTCCACCCGTGCTGTATTTCTAAGTCTAATCAACCAACTCTGTCAGATCACAGAGCTTGTGTTGACAGAGCACAACACTCTTTCCAGGGCTGAATTAGTGATGACAGCTACTTCCTCTCACCAGATTTATACATGCACTTGCACTAAGGCAACACCTGAGCCGACTGGGAGGAGTTGGACCCATATCAAGTGAAGGTTAAAAAAAAAAAATCCGGCGCTGAATAAGGTGCCATGTGACCCTGGCACAGTGAATGTGATGAACAGGAAGCATTTTGAAACCTGAATATTTGGCAGCAGTGGCCCAATATACACCAACCCAAAACAATGGGACTTCATGTGTTAAATAAGTTAAATAAAATGCAAGCAACAATTTCTTCTTACAAAAAGAAAAGTTACATTTAAGCACTATGTATAACTAATGCACACAGAGGCACACTCCAACTAACCATCACCCCCATGTATTTGGGTTGAAGAAGGCTGCAGATAAAGGAGACTGGACGACTAGCAGGAGAATTATCCCAAGTATTGATTTTAGCTGTTGGGTATTACAGAAGGAAACAGCGGGTTTATCAGGCCAGGATCCCTCTGCACTTTCACTAACTAAACGAGTATTTTCCGGGCTTATCAGGCAAAAAGCCTATTACTGATGTTCTCAGCCTCCCCCACAACTAGACAAAGAGGGAGGTTGGCCACTATTATGTAGCCACTGGATGTGTTGGGTTCCATCACTCTTTTGGAGACCCGTAACATTTAAATTGCTCTTCAACAACCCAAAAGGATGTTCATATATTCACCACTAACACAATACTCCTTAGGGGTATTGCACATTTTATTATATTTATATAAATTAACAGTCATTTGCTAATGGACTTTGTGACCTCAACTATCGCCTCTCCATCTTTGCTTCACACTATCTGCCTCTGTGTCTCTGGGTCAATGTCATTTCTACGGCTTCTGTATATGAGGTCTATAACAAGAGATAAAGGGAAGTGCTATAATCCCTGAGAAAGGCCGAATTCCAGTCTCAATCACAAAGACAAAGGTATGCGTTTTAATTACAAACTAAAAGATCCACATGATACCTGTGAATGTACCTATCCCAATATCCTCAGTCAGAGAGTCTTTTCTTTTTATCTGTGAAACAGAAAGAAAGCTCTGCTCTCTGTATGCACGCTGCTCTGTATCAGCTGGTGTGAATTAAAAGTACTCTCGTTATTTTAAGATGAAATTATGCTCACAGACATCTTGATTGTATACCCATTTCCCAATATTAATAATGAACAAGAGTAGAGACAGAGAAAATTTCCCTCAGCAATTACTGTGGAAATCCATAAACTGATCAATGTGCAATCCCAAGGATTGTCTTAATACATATAAAATATATACACACCACATGTGCGTATGAATGTGCATGAATTTATTGTGGTGTAAAATGACCTCAATAAGACGACAATATTATTGAAGAAATAAAATCTGAGTGTAATGATTTAGATATTTCATCACAGGCTGCAATGAAAGGAAGTGATTAACACTCAGTAAGAAAAAGAAGGAAGAGTGGGAAGAGAAAGGATTATTGACAAGACTGAGCAAGACAAACTGCTAAACAGAACAAAATGATAAAGAAATAAAACTATTTCCCCATCGGGTTAGCCAGACTAAAAGTACATCATGGAATAATGAGGACTCTTTGGATAAATATGTCCACCAGATGCTTCAAAGTGTTCTAGTCAAAGCCAGTCATATTCTAACTACAAGAAGAGCTGTTATCCATTGTGTCAGCAAGAAGTCTTTGTTTATTCTACACAACCACCAATGTGGCGTTCCACCAACCCAAGTGGGAAAAATGGCACCTGCAGTGACAGAAGAGGACAGATAGTTGTGGTTAAACTTGGCACCCACGAAGGGGTAGTGCTCATCTGCCCACCGGCCTGGCTTTATGTCTCCAAGTCAGCCTTGTAATTTGCTTGGAGCGCAGATAAATCTTATCTCAGAGACCTGATTAAGTTTTTAATTTACACTCCAATCAATAGCCCAGGTCTATTGGCAATGTGTCTAAAACTCTATTTACCAAAGGATTCCCTGCTATCAATTGATCAAGGACCCGGCAGCCAT
Organism: Hirundichthys speculiger; assembly: GCA_018398805.1. Taxonomy (NCBI): domain Eukaryota; kingdom Metazoa; phylum Chordata; class Actinopteri; order Beloniformes; family Exocoetidae; genus Hirundichthys; species Hirundichthys speculiger. Next base: position 464,175 of record JAGFBZ010000648.1, read on the forward strand.
AAATTATGGGAACATGTGTGTGTGAGAGTGAGAGAGCAAGACAGAGAAATGGTGAGAAAGTAGCTCAAGAGTCAGACGTGGAAAGAGCTGGCACAGATTTGGGTGATTTTAGCAAAGAACAGAGATATAAGCTGTTGCCTACTTCCAGGCACTCACTATAGGCTGGTGCTCAAGAGCTGCACAAACACACTTGAAACTCCTTATTATGCTTCAAAAACATTTGGCTCAACCTACGGTGAACCCAAAGGCAGAAAGAACTGGAATGTGAATGAGCAGGGACACAAATGAAAATACTCAACTCTGTGACACCCACGTGACTTTCCAAAGATTTGCACAGAGAGAGTAACCATGCTAAATGTCTGGACAAGAGACCCACTCCCATTTCCGGCCCTTTCTGCATGAGTGCCATTATCTGTTTACAGTGCCTCCTTCCCCCACCGGGATAGCCAAAAAGGAATCTGGGGTTTGGGTCCCCCAAACAGAATTATTCCATATCGTTCTAACACCACTGAAAGAAACTGAAAGAAGAATTTTTCATTCACCTATTAACACAGCCATGACATCCACGAAACAACTGTTTTTATGCGATCTTCAACTGGTCAGATTAAGAGGGATGGAAGGATGCCACTGCAAATGATCAGGGCTCTAAAGCTCAGATTCAGTAAAAAGACAAAGACAGTACCATACTGGTTCAGAGTCAGAGGACACAGATACAGTCCAGAGTCCTGTCTGCTGTTCCCATGGAGAGGAAGTGAAGGGGAGGGAAAGGAGGGCAGCGTTATCACCGTGGAGAAAGTGTCATCATGGCGGTCTGCTTTGACCCTGCTGACTCGCCGATTCCTTAACATGAGATCATTTTGGACAGCTGACCTCAATATCACCACGCTCTGAGGATGAAACTGATCCAGTGGAGCTTCTTATTCCCCACACTGCTTCCAAAACATAAGTAGGATGCTCATTTAGCTGCCACATACAAAAATCTTTGCTTTGTCACTTCACAACCATTAAGAATAATAATATATATATAAAACCAAAGGAAAATAAACCAGGCTTCCCCAGACAACATCGTGCTTCATTTTCTCTTTATCTCACTCCCTTACACTCTGTATTTGATAGCGCAAATAATACACAATTTTGTAATCAAAAGTAAAAAAAAAACTATTTTCTCAGTTTCTCAACAGGTCAGCCAAACCAGCACTGTATGTTTTCCAGCTTGTACTTAAAATTACTACACACAATAATAAGGCAGAAAAATATTGTTGTAACAAATGTTTGGGCGGATGTTATGCACTACTTTATCATTAGTGGAGAAGCTGTCTGGTAAAATCAGGCATAAACATGTGTCAGAATTACATGTAATTATAGTTGGAAAAACTTCCGCATGAGAGTATGAATCACCTCTGCAGCTGGCTGGCGTGGCAGGAGAGAAAACAGTACCCTGCTATCCTCACCTTCATAACTGCAGTGAGGGGGAGGGGAACAAACCATGGGAGACATGCAGTCTAAAGAAGACAGACAGGCTCGTACTAAGTCAGACAGAGCCCAACTTGCTGGTCCTTTGCAGGATTATCTAAAGAGCCACCGACGGATATGTGTAATCAGCCCCATCCCCATGTTTCTCTCTCACTCTCTGCCTCTCTGGCTAATGTCTCCGCCTGATTCGATTGAGGCAATTAGGCAGTAATCTATAGAGCTAGGGAGTGATGGAAACATTTCCCACTGTCCTCCTCATGTTTCTCAGAGCTGCTATAATTAGCTAACTTTGTTTCTCATTAAACATCAGAGGAGTATTTACATACCCAGATCCAATTTGGCTCCGTAGAGCCCATTCCTTTTAAACCATCGTGAAATCCTGAAACATGTCTGTAAACAAAGGAATGAGGGAGCTGTAATCTGCAATTATTTCAAACAAACATTTATATACTATATCGGTAGGGTGCAATGAATCTAGAATGTACAGGATGCAAAAAATGTCAAAGGGGTGTACAGAACAGAGTGGATGATCACTCTCAGGGCCGGTGTTGTTGTTTATGGAGGTGAAGCTCCGAAGGCCCGGGTTGCTATTAAGTTTGATTCTACAAACGGAGGACATCTTTCACTTTTTTGTTTCATCAAACCATCGAAGGTCTGAAACAAGTGGCAAACTTACATTTGCCGGTTGCGCATATTCAGTCAAAATCACTTTTGCAGGGACCAAAACAGAAGACAGGAAAATTTAACAAACCTGGGCAGTTTTTAATCTTCTCATCTGCATAAACGTTTAACATTCCTCAGTCCCAGTCTGAACACCATGCTGATATTATGATAGAAAAAGTCATTTAAATTTGCACTTGTCTGTAAAAAGTTATACCAAGTAGATAATGCCCAATAATGCCTGTTTCAGTGAGAATAAACAGAAAATAAAGGCTGTTCTCAGTTATGGTTTACCTCAGGGTCAATTACACCAGTAAGAAACAAACAATGTCCCCTTAAAAAAAAAAAAAAAAAAAAAAAAAGGAAGACATCTGAGTTGATACTCAGTAGCAAAACGATGCAGAAAAATAATGGAAACCTTCATTCAAGAAGGACTCAATAATCAGTTTCACTGCAATACAAACACCCTGTTAGGACGATCTATAGTGTTCAGTGGAAGAGACAGAGGATACCAAAGGATCAACCCGCTCTTCAAAACAACTGAGGCCTTTGGCAGGTCTGCAAGCTAGCCACAGTTGTACGGCATTTGTAAACTTTTCAGTTGATATGCAAAGCAGCACGGATCACTTTATGTTCCCATGGTAACACAGATTCTGCTTTGCAAATGTAACCATGATTGATCATAGTTTTGATAGCAATGTACAAAATCATTGTTCCACCATTAACAGAAAGTGTGTGTGAGTGAAAGTGTGTTTTCCCTGGGTAGAAGAGGAAATATGGTCACTGAATTTGGATGCGTTTATGAAAGTGAATGAGTCTGTGTACCTTTACTTGTTCGGTTATATTTCAGTTGTAACTGTACATCTATATCTGACATAAAAATAAAAACATTAGCTGTAGCTTTATATTAGAAGTTCTAATTTTGTGTCTCTGCTGGACATTTAACACACATTACACGCATCTGCAGGCCTGTGAATTTCAACTTCCTCCTCTGGCACTGAGTGAATACCTAAATGGCTTCACCAGGCTGCAGTTGCTCAGCCTTCAGTCCTCTCAAACACTAACTGCACCCTGACAGTGATAACAAACATGAGCAACACTTTAACTAATAATGTGTGGCAATTGTTAAATGAACTATACTTCCCACGAAATCTCTGACAAGTCCCATGACTCTCACCCCACAAGTCGCTGGGATTTGTTTCTTGGATTTATGTATTAAGTTCTTCCAGTCAGAAAAAAATGCATCTTTATGGCTGTTGCTGTAGTTCCAAGATGGAATCATTTGCTCACATGTTCTCTGACTCACTTTGCTTATATCTCCTCTTTCGTGAGAGAAAAAAAAAAAAAAAACACTGGACATTTCTACAGGATCGAAAACTTAAAACTATGTTTATATATATAATAATGTTAATTCAATGGAATTCTGACATCGCTAAAGTTTTGATAATTTAATTTTTGGATGTGAGGCACACAGCAGTTCTATCTTATCTTTTGCTCGTCTGGACTGTGGAGTTGCTTAAAGACATATGCGGGAGTACAGCCATCATTGAAAAAGGATGAATTCAATCCTCGACATTACAATGTTAGTCACGTGTGAATTGTGTTTCACCAGTAATTCACCTTCTGGAAAACAGAAACTACCTGAGCAGTAACTTCTTTCAACTCTCGTACTTGGTAAGGTGGTTTTTAAAATTAAACACCATAATCTTTAGGAATCTTACCCTCACTGGGTTCCTTTTCCCAGATATTTCCAAGAAAGCAAAAGCTAGTCATGTCATGCTTAGTGGGATGCAATTTTTTCTGCATTTAAGGCTTAACCCACGAGTGACAACGTTTTTATACAGATTGTATGGACATGCATGTGTATATTAATGGTGGAATGCATAAATAAACAATGTGAGGGGCAGAGCTGTATGTAAAAGTCCAGATGGACTGGCAGGGAGGCTTGTCCTGGGAAAAAAGCCCATGGACTCCTCCTTTGCCCCCCTCTGGCCCTGTGTGCAGGACTACAGCTAGTCTGGCCTGAGCAGCAGAGGGTTAACTGCACTGCCCAGTCACAGGCGTGAAGTGAAACAATGAAATAATGGCAGGGAGTGAATGCTCAAAGGCAGGGGGCACAGTGGGTGTGGGAGGGCGGGTGCTCACCATAGGCTCCTGCAGATGTTGCAGAGCTTCTGCGGGTCACACAATCACAAGTGTTAGCATTCCTGATAGAGGGAGCCTGGATGAGGGAGCTGAATGCCTTTTTTCAACTCTGTCAAAGTTTGAACACACTTCAGAAGCAAAGCAGTAGGAGAGGAATCCCAGAAATTTGGTGCAGAAAGGTGGAAAGAAGACTTTAGTAGAGAGAAGGCACCCACAAAGGAATCTATTTTAGGAAGAATCAGCTTACAAAAAGGCAAAATGCTGAAATCAGGGGAGGAAAGAAAGATCAAGGTTATACTTGAAAGACGAATTTGATTAAATTATCTAAAATAGCTAATAAAAGAGCTTAACACACAAGTGACAACACACGTAAAAAACAATTAAACATGTTATAATGCTTTGGTTTTGTGAACATGGCAGAGGGAGACTGTATATGAAACAAAGATTTTTATTTGCAGCTGAATGAGTGACAGAGCAAAGACAAACAGCTTTTTTTCCCCTTTTTTTGTGTGTCTGCATAAGTGAGGAAGAGTGGGAGAGAGCACAAACAAAAGCTTTTCAGAGAGTATGTGTGCTGTCCTGTCCTTTTTTCCCAGGACAGAGGTCTGCAGAGGACTCATATTTCTAGCTGCTGTCAGGCCAGGGTGAGAGGCAGAGACAGCGAGAGCCAGCTGTTTTCTATGAGGTAGCTTGGCTCCCTCAAACATGGCCTTTGATCCACTTTGGTTGCTTTGGTCAGCCAATCTGCCATCCCCCCACCCTGCGTATGTATGTATGTATGTATGTATGTATGTATGTATGTATGTATGTATGTATGTACATGTTAGGATGAGTGCATGCCAGACAAAAGTGGAGATATATTGCAATTAATGTGGTAAGTGGCCTAAGTGGTAGCAAAACATGGAACTAACTCTGAAACTTAAGAAGCATAATGAAGTGAGAAACAACACAAAACCGGGGCTTTTACTCTCTTCCTCTCTTTTTGTTTTAACACAAGACATTATTTCACAGGAATGCAGCCAGGCCAGTCTGGTACTGTTGTGTACTCGGTAGAGATTTTTTATAAGGGAGGAACTGAACAATAAACCTTTATATTTTGATAGAAAAGGATTAAAAATACAGTTATGACAAGCTGCCTGCAGGGACATAACTGAAGCTAACGCAGATGGCTGGATCTTTACGATAGAAGAAACCCGCGCTCACTCACAGAATTCAGGGTGCTCCAACAAATGTCAGCAAAAATCCCTCAACTTCTGAAGCAAACGCAATGAGATCAATGAGTTTTTTGCAAGAGACAAAAAAATCCATTTAGGTCCAAACAATGTTTTTCTAAAGCTTCCACCCCAAATACTTGTATTGCCTTAACATATCCAAACTTATGGGCAACTTTCTAAACCAGACAGGGCCTCAAACTCAGGTTTCCTGGCAAAAATATTTTTGTTTATCATCCGTCTCCTTTCAAACAACCAAATATTGACTTTAATAAAAAAGCCCTCACCTGGATAAAAACAAAGAAAAAAATGCTTAAGGATACCTGCTGTATTGAAATGTGACACCTAAAGGCTCCTGGCGAAGCATCAGAATGGGACACGTTGAGAGTGCAAAAGGCTTTTTTTCACTTGTAATACTCAAAATATATTTTTTTTTCAGCACACAATAATCACCCTGTTAAACTCAAGTAATAGTTTGATTATTGCTTCTAGAATCAAGTATAGTATTTAAAAAAAATAATTTGAATGTATGTGTAGTTCAGTGTACTATAATGTTGTATGCAGGATATTGTTATACAAGTTCTGGCAGGACAATACCCAGCTGGAAAATTCTCAGTGCATCCTGCTGTCATTGTCCTTAGATCCCTGACAGGAGATTAAAAAAAAAAAAGGCAATGACAATGAGAGTCCACACGGAGCTTTATATTTGACATTTAAGGGGAGGTGTACCTTTGTCCCCAACCAATGACTATCAGTCGCTCCACAAGTTAATATTTGCTTCTGTCTGCTCATAAATTTGCATTGCATTAGAACCTGACCTAAATGCATTTTTATCACCCAATGTAATTAGCTGAGCATTGGTTGTAAGAGAGAGAACGAGAGTGTGATGGGGCTGAATACTTCCTGAATGGGTGGTTACTGAACGAAAGCTACAGAGGGGACGGCTACAGAGAGAAGTAGAGCTGGGCCACCAGATGAAAGAGGAAGTAAACATGGCCAGAGTGCTGCCGCTTTAATCTGCTACATTAACTCCAGCGCCACAAGGGGAGGAGCCAGCAAGAAGGCAAACGGCACTGCCGTACAAAAGGGGAGTGTCAATGAGGGGGTAATAAGGAAAGACAATGAGTAAACAAGCAAGGGTAGTCCAGGCCTGGCGTGTTAGAAACTCCCTGCCTCTCACTGCCTGGCATACACAAAGGCCCTGCTGTAATTAGCCACTCCAATAGGTTGTTTAACATTTGCATATAAATGCCCTCACAGGCAAACACTAAATACGCTGACACAAGCCATGCCCAAAACAGACGTTTGCCACACCTCTACCCCTCCAGGAGGTCTCAGGGGTCCACTTATGCTGAGGTGCCCCCTCCCTCTGCCTTGCGCTTGTACCCACTACAGCCAAGCTGGCATCCATGACAAAAAAGGCGAACAACAGACCATAGTGCGGGTGCTCTGTTCTCGTTTCTTGAGGGATTGTGAAACACTGAAGCCAGGCTTCCTGTTCAAGGCCCACATACCCATCTGTCATGTGAAAGTACATTTGGCCCTGACCACAAGACTCACTAGGACAGTAAGTGCAGGTGTCAGTCTGCTGGTTTGTTATATAAAAACCTTACACATAAAACCGCTCGTATAGATATGCCCATGAGCAACCTAACATCCATGCAAACCTACACATTTGCATGAGCCTGTTGGAGTGGAGTGAGGGGGCTCAACACAATGTGAGAAACAAATGTCAGGTCATGGTCAGGGCTAAACCATACAGCCTTGTTTAATGTATCCTGTTTAGCAAAAGAAAAAGGACATGTTTTCCATCTGTTGAAAGGAAGATTAAACTGGTAAATTACATACAGAACCAGATCACATGTACCCAATAGGTTTAAATACATTTCCATATTTTCTGCATCTTGGATTTAATGCGTTAGTGTTAAGAGTGTTTTCATATGGACCCTATTTCAGTTTCATAATTCATCTCGTGTGTGCTGTTGTTTTGACAATAGCAATTCATGAAAAAAAAAAAGAAATATAGACAGGAAGGAAGTGATGAGACTGGTGTGTGCCTCCCTCTGCCCTGTCCACCTCCTCTCTCTTTTCTCTCCTTGAAACCCATATTCTCTCCAGTGTAAACAACGACTCTGTCATCCACACGCTCATCCTGCTCCTGGTACTGCTAGGAGGAAGAGAGTTCACAGCTCCTGCACCATGCAACGGCTAATTCCTGAATCAATCCTTAACACACAGTCCAGCTTCAGTAGTATATTCTGCTTGCTGGCAGCAGCCTTCTGAGGTCTGCTTGTGGCACCGGAAAACGACAAAAAAAAAAAAAAAAAAATCTGCTGAACACTTGGTTTTCACCTGCCATGTGGCCTGTTGTTCCCCATCAGGGCATGATCCAACATGAGGAAACACCTGGCTGAAACAAAAAGTAGTCTGTAAGAAGAGCCTCGCTCGCCTGAGTTACAGGGACAACTGGATGTAAAGAAAGTATGCTGCCCAAATAACACAAACTAGGATTTGTATCCTCTCTGTCAAATGTGCATGGTCTGGAAAATATCTCAGTGAAAATGCATTTTAATGTTGCTCTAAAGTAACAGGGGAAGAAAGAAAAAAAAAAGCAGAGCATATCTTGTCAATGGTATGGGACTTAGTATGTGAAAAAAAGAAAAACAGTTGTAACCGTCAGTATCAGTTTTGGGCCTAGCTCTTGCCTCAGACTTCACTTCCTATATGTGGTCAGGGGTGTTTTTTTTTTTGTTGTTGTTGTTATTTTAGTTTTGTTTTGTTATATTGCTTCACCTGACAATACATACTATTTGTTACCACAAGGGTGAAAAAAAAAAGTATGACGCTTCAGTTCTATCAGAAAAAAGAGGCAGGAAACGTCTTTTTTAAATTCAACTTAAACTGAGGTTTAACAGACTTGCAGGCGTATAGCAGATGATGAGGTGGAATAGGGGGTGTTTTAACCTCAATACGTGATTATAAATATACATAATGCTTTCTTAGGCTTGCGTTAACCTCCCTGTTCCGCTGAACAACTAATAGCTGCATGAACTAGCCCGGGGACCCAATCTTCTTTCATTAAACAGGAGGGAAAATGAAATCCATGGTGACCAGACGAGGCAGATGACGTCACAAAGCCGAGGTCACAAGTCTGTTACAACCGTATAGCCCTGTGTCAGTCCCATGGGACCTCCCCCACCCCCTCCAGTCTATTGGCCAAACCCAAGCTCCGTAGTATTGAACATTAGGATTCAAACAGCCAAGGAGGGTTCTATGTCAAATCCGTAAACACCATGGCGTGTCACCGTCATGAGACGCCAGCCGTTGGCTGCAGTACAGCAGTTAGAGCTTTGAATGCAAGAGTGGAGGAAGCGTGAGGACGAGAATACAAGAACTGCCAATGAACTGGATACATTTATAAGCATTTGTATTCACTGTATTAGTGTATGAATGGTAGGGAGTAGAAGAAAGTGTGTCCCCTCCTCCTCAGGCTACACACACACACAATTTCCAGTTTTGGTGATGCTTTGTGGGAGTCTGCTACTCTCTAATCAATTTATTATGAGGCACCAAAGTCCTAATGTTTGTTCATTTAACAAAGCAAAAACGAGAAACAGCATTTGTTTTTGGTACAGTGAGACCTAGAATTAAATCCACATTTGCTCCATGAGGGTTTGAAGCAAGAGGGGATGGGGGGGGGGGGAGCAAAGTCACACGAGCCTCAGACACCCCTACAAATCATATAAAAGGGATAATAATGTAGCTTTGAGGAAATGTTGCTTTAATTGCAGCTTGGCACAGCATTTAATGCAGACTGTATGACACCTGGTGTGAATGGATTATACTCCGGACAGTGCCAATTACAATTCAGCCAATCAGAAATCTTTCATAAATCCACCGACATGCACACTGGAACGGCTAGATGCTTATTTGAGGAGGTGAGATGGGAGGGGATAGCGAGACGCACATGTAGTATATCTTCTTTTTAATTACAGTGTCTGTAGAGGTAGGACTCTGCTATTAACAATCATCTGTGCAATCAAACACAACAATAGCAACACTGCATTATAATATATTCTCAAGTTCAAAACCAAAATTATTATTTGGATCATTGTTCCTTTTTACACAGCTGAAAAAATACAAAACCAGAGCAGTGGACAGCTTAAGAGCTGAGGGGTCTAAATCTTCAGGCTATCATTCTTTTGGCAGCTATTACAGCAAGACCTCCACATTCGATTTTATAATGCCGATCAGGTGGTGGTTTTGGTCAGATCAGCATAAATATTTATTGGTATTCACAGAGCCAGATACACATCACTGAATATTAAAAATAATATTCAATTCTATTCCCATCCTGCTGAATGTAAAGTTCCAGTACTTCATCATTTTCATAGATCATAAAAATATTAAATGTTCTTTGTGTGTGTGTGTGTTGTGTTTTTCTCCATGAAGCTAGCACTTTCTCACTCATTTCTAACAATGCAGGTGCTAAAAAGACCATCACATCTATCATCTATAATATATTCTGCTCATGTGAATTGTGTGCATGCGTGCAAAGCTCTGGCACAAGTAAAATGAAGTGAAATACTATTCAGGAGCTTGAACTTTCCAGTAGAAAAACTAGTGGATGTGAGCTTATTCTCACAAAGACTAGCCATGCATAAGTGATAAAAAAAATTGTTGCTATAATAACTTCTCTGTACCCTGTACAGTTCTGTACACAGGAACAAGGAGTAAGAAAAATATATACATACATATATCAGCAGAAGCTGAAAGAGAGCTAACATCACAAGACTACAGAGGGTACAGGTCTTAGATGCTATTTTATTGCTTTGCTGTGGTCAAGTGAGGTGCGTCGAGCTCAATTCCACCACAACAATGGCAAAGAGGGTCGCAGAAACAAAAGAAGGCTATTCTTGCTTTTTTAACCCCTTCACTCCGGGCAGATCAGAGGCCCAGGGCACTGAGCAAACGGTACAAGGCCACCGCAGGGGAAGCTAGAGAATGAACAGTTCCAGACTGCAGAATATACCAGATATACCAGTGACAGCTCACAGTGTACAAATGCAATCAGTTATTTGCACAATTAAAAAACTATTAATTCACAGAAACCCTAAAATAATCTATTAGTGAGCAGATGAAGTCTGATATAATTTGTTTCCTGAGCAGGAAGAAAGCTTCGCGAGCTTCACCTCAGCCCTGCCTCACACTGAGAACACACTGCAGCCTTCTGTCTGCATCTTCCCATCTCTGCCTCTCTCTCCCCTCTTCGCTCTCCTCAGCACGGACGGTCTATTACACATTTGCAAGTGAATTGCTTTTTTTTTTTTTTTTTTGGCTAAGATTTGTGTGTGCGTGTGTTTAAAAAAAAAGGAAAGAGGGTGTGGAGGGAAGGGGTGCTCCTTCCATCGTTCTTTTCTTCTCTTCTCTTCTCTCCATAATCCCAAGGAGGATAAGCTGTGAGGTACACAGAGAGGAAGTGGCACAGACCTGCTGGGGTCCAGCACATCCCAGCAGTGCATTCCTGCAGCCTGGCTATCAGACAACCATATAGACAGAGACACACTAAACCCATCTCAGGCACCAACACGTGCTGTTTGCAACAGTCACAAAGAGGACAAGATCCAGGGCTTACAAGGACCGCGAGTTGAACTCAGAGACACAAATATGAAATCAAAAATGTCATAATATGGAAAAAAGGGAAAAAATAAATAAATAAATCTGTAACCTGCTCTATGTATAGGTCATTGTATAAAGCCCTTCCCGCTATCTGCCCTGCTGTAAACACTAGTCATCGTTAGGTAACAGCAAATGTGAATTCTTAATTTAGCAGACAATATTTATTTCACATTTTAGTTTTCAGTCTTTTCAAACCAGCTCACCAAACCGGCAGCTCGACTCACACACATATGATCTGGTACCAAAACAAGGTATGATATGGCACCGCTGGGCGACCCGACTGTAAATGAGACACAAAAACATCATACTACTGGTTCGGAGCACAAAGCACGACTGCATCAACACACACCTTCTTTTCAAACAAAATGACGTTTCTTCATGTCTGCAGAATGATTCCAATTCATATCAAATTGTTTTCAAATTAATGTGTTAAGCCAATGTTATGCGAGTATGCTTTTTTTAATGTAAAATTTTGAAATTAAGCTTTTAAAATAAACAATTCAATATGGAATATGAAAGGAGGAACTGAGCAGCTGATGCGCTGTCAATACGTTAAAGCTGTCACTCTCTCTCCCTCAAACACCCAGACGCGCACACAGGCACACTCTTACATTTTGATTACACAATGCAAATTTCACAGACACAGATAAACAATGCAAGGGCAGTTATCACTCTGCAGAGCACAGTAACACAGAGGAAAAGGAAGAGCATGACAAAGAAATAGGGGAGGACAAGAAGACGGCGTGTGTGTCGTCAGAGTCACAGGCCAGAGGGGCCCACGTATTGTTCCAGGGCTCAGCATAGGGAGAAAAAGGCGACCTGGGCCGCCTCTGTCTAAGCGTCCTCCATGTTTTATGCATTCTGTCCTTTGTGATGATAAGCACCAGTGTGGAGGGTGGAATGTTGGCCTCCAGGGTCCAGGAGAAGGGTGGGCTTATGAGGAGCAGGGGGGGCTGGGGTGCAGCTCGGTTAAATCTTGCAGCCCTTGCAGTGCTCCCCATCACCCCTGCCTTACCCGCATGTAGACACATGCAGCCTACACACACACAAAAACTGTGCTTTCTCCCATCCTTAAACAGGAGAACTAGCTGCTGCTCCTGATGCCTCAACAGGATGCAGTTGGTGATGTCAGCTATGACCCTTTCCCTCTCTCACTCACTCACAACGCTGTCACTCTTGAACAGGCATGCATCACACAGGTCTTCTACTCACAGTTGAAACAGCAACCCAGAAATAAAACGGTTTTTAATCAGTTGGAGCGCTGCAATTTTACAAACGGTCTTGTTTGCTACAAAAGTGAGACAACATGGAGAATGAAGGATACAGAAGTGCAATATAACCTGTTTCCATAATTAAAATAACTTTAAATTTATTGTTAGTAATAGACCAAAAATATATTCTAGGTATATGTCTCAGACATTATTGATTTCTTTTCGATGATAACAGCAATCATCACTGAAGAAGAGTAAGTCAAAACAGAAGACTTACTTTGTTATAAAATGCATTAATGGAGTGAATTTTTTTTTTCACCTCCTCGCCTTTCAACTATCTGTAAGATTGCCGGATAACCAGAGCAAGTTTCTTTGTCAAAACACATGTCTTCTGTGGTTTGGTTTCATTATTTATTTTTTTTTTAACTTTTTATTTTTCAAGCAGTCACACCTAGAAGTGTTAACTAAAAATAATTACAAAAGACCTTAATAAGACACATTCAAAATCAAAAGAAATTCAATTTACAGGATATCAGTGTACCCACAAATCTGAATTCTGCTGCATGTGCACACATGCAGTGACACTCATATATCTTCTCAATCATAAATCGAGTCTACCACAATGATTTAACCAAGACTGTTAACATGATAACATATTGTGAAAGAGCAACCACACACTTAAAAAAAAAAAAAAAAAAAAAAAAAAAAACTGCTAACTTCACTTCAAGAAGATTAAAATATGGCAATAAAGAGGAAAAAGAAGCAAAGTCAGGGAAGAAAAGGAAGGATTTTTTTTTTAAAGGGAGTGTTCTCAGTGGATAAAGAGGGGGCCTCTTGGACGGTGAGCCCCTGGAATGAATGATAAGCTAAATGATTCACATATTTTATCATACCTACATACACACACACACACACACATCCCTTACACCATCCCATCCCACTTTTTTGCTACTTAGCTTGGACCACGCCCCCACCTCCGTCAACCCGCTCCTCTGTGACAGCACGACATGCAAACTGGCCTCAGCTGCAGGACAGCTGGAAGAACTGGTCTTCAGTCCAGGATCATTTTAAAAAGCATAAATCATATCCAAAGCAAAGATCTGTGTCTGTCGCCTGCACTCATCTGAACATGTATATGGCTAGTGACATAGTGATGAAGAGACAGAGATTTAATATTTCTAATTTCAGAGAATACAGATCCATACAAAGGAAGGCCTATCTATGATGCTCTTCGTCTCAAATTTTGGATGATGCACAGAAAAACTGAATTTATTTTTAATGCCTGTGATTATTTAGAAAAAAATAGAGATTAAAAATCAAAGCAATTTGAGCATTTTATCTCATTTATAAAGGAATATTTTATTTATAAGGGAATAAATGCATAGATATTTGTTTTCTGTATCCATACATACATGCACTTTGTTAAACAAACCAGTTAATCTGTGCTGAATCTCCCATGTATGGTCCTAGCCAACAGTTCACCCAAAGAGGGCTCCCTCCGACCGAGGACATGGCAGCGAGCTCCCCCACTATGCCAGTGCCCAAGCGAGGAGAGATGGGAGTTATGGAGAGAGATGTGCACAGACATAGAGGATAAGACGGGAAGATGAAGAGGCAAAGGGGGGAGAAAAGACGACGACAGCCAGAGGCACTGTCTCTCCATTCTGTGTGTTACCCCTAAAACCATAAAACAAGCCTATCTGTGACGACTGCACCGCTCTTCGTCTCATTTACCCAACTGGACGCAATGCTTCCATTCAGTCAAATGGCGTCTGGGTTCTTTGAATATACCTGGCATCAAACATTATAGCAGGCTAAGACTAAGTGCAAACACTGGACAACCGTTCTGGTGCTGAGCAGGATCAATGGCAACTGCACATCTCCCCAGCAAAAACTGGAATCATATAATAGCATTACAACACCAAACATTTGCTCTATAAATAACACTCACAACGGCAACTACACAGCAATAGACCCTAGACCACAAACACCTGCTTTATCAATCAAACTAATACTTTATCAAACAGTCACATTACTACACTCACAAACAAAGCATTTCTAATCATTTTGATCACAATAAAGGATTTGTCACATCCCTAACAATTTAATACAACATTATTACACTCCTGTTTTTATAACCATGTAGGTGACAGTTTAAAACACCTACTTGATGTTTTTACATTTCTGTCCAATTAAGTATAAATAATTAAGACGTTATGATAAAATGTATCTTACAAACTGAATAAAAAACACAAAAATTAAGGTACTTACTTAGAGAAAAAAATATGTCTATTCTAATAAGGATATTGTAAATAACTTTCTTGCAACTAGAAGATTTCCATTTAAAAAAATATATTAATATTAGAATTGGAAAACAATGTAGATGTTATAAAGCTCCACAAAAATGATGAAAAAAAAAAAAAAAAACAGAACTGCCTATTTTCAAATATTTTCCCAAAGGGCTGTCTGTGGTAAAGCCATCACTCTGGTAGCATTTCAATACGATCGGAAAACACTGAGTATGAGTCAGAGATGGGCTTGAGATAATACAGCCAGGGAGAGTACACACAACACATGATCAGATTCTGAAATACAATACAGAAGTAAAGCCAGTGACATTCCCATACTTTTCCCCCGGAACTATTATAATTAAACATAAATATGACAATGAGACAAGACAGGTAAACGAGACAGGTGAGATGACAGTAAACATTTCTGCTGTCTTTGTATTTGTAACAGAAGAGGGAGGAGGAGGAGGAGGAGGAGGAGGAGGAGGTGAATGTTATTGCCAGATAGAAGAAGAAGGGATATCACTGCTGTTTTGGCACGGCAGCCAACCTGTCCTATAGAACACCTATAAGTGTCCCATCGCCGTAATCTGACCACACTTAGGTTACTTCTGCAAACATTCAAATATAACTACAAAATACAAATAGGAAGGAAGGAAGTATGATCACTGATAAAATTCAGTGTTGAAAATCAGAAGCAAGAAGGCCAGTTTCTCTTTCCTCTCACGCTGCTAATCTCTGAGTGTTCCTTCCCAATATGAAAAGTACAGGGATCTGTTTACTTGACCTCTTCCTCTGTGGTCCATAGCTATCTGACCCCCCTGCACTACTTCCCTCGCACCCCCCCCCCCCCCCCCCCCCCCCCCCCCCCCCCTCTTTTGGACGGGTCTGCCTCACTGCTTTGGAGTACAAAGCTTAACGTAAATATAGGCACATCCGTGATGTATTCGTTTCTTCCATCTTTGAATAAAACCAGTCATAATCATACATACGCTGACAACCTCAAGTGCTTTGTGTGGTTCCCAAAACATACCAACAACCACCATCACCCTTTACTAGCAGCCACCCCCCCCCCCCCCCCCTCCCTCCTGCCCCCCCAAACTTATCCTTCGGCTGTTTGCAAGGGGGTTTCCTCTCTCTCTCTCTCTCTTTTTTTTTTTATCTCTGCACTCACTCCGTGACCCCTGTCCCCCCTGTTTCTTGCTGTCTGACCTCCACCCCCTCCACCCCCCACCCACCCACACACACACTCCCAGTCCCTCACCCCCTCTCTCTCTCTCTCTCTGTTTTCCCCAACGGTGGGCGCACATATCCTATCATTGCTTCTGCTCGCTCGCAAAACCTTTTTTTTTTCCTCCTTCTTTCTTTTTCCGTCGCGAGAAAATCCAACACTGACTGAAAACTGTCGTCGTTATTTTTTCTTTTTCTAAGTCCTTATAGCTCCATCACTTCAAACACAAAACAAACAAACAAAACAAAAAAAAAAACGTTATTCTGGACTAAATTTGAGAATGTTCTTGTATTTGATTTTCCAACAAAGTGTTACGGTACTAACTGCGTTGTTATTATTTGTATTATTATTATTCTGGACGGATTCATTTTGGGGGAGTTTAGCACACGCAGCAATATATATATATATATATATATATATATATATATATATATATATATATATATAGTTTACTCTTAATTTGGCTATATGGAGGTTATCTAGTTTGCCTCTAATTTACAAATGTTAACTGACTAACCGATGGTAAGCGCTGAGTAAACGTACGCAGAGACCCGCGGGTTTAGCCTGGACGTCTAAAAGTAACTTTGGAATTATTATATCAGCTTAAGTCAGACTTATAGGACAGCGTTTTGTCTTCTTTCCGGTCAGCGTTTCTCAGGGAGGAAAAAAAAAAAAAAAAAGCTCTTTTCAAAGTCAGATACGGTAGCCAAGTAGTTGATGGCAGGAGAGCCAACCTCTGTGTGTTCCCTGAACCACATGTCTGCTCTCTGTTACGCAGCGCGCGTTCCCAGGGTGTCCGCGGACCCGGTCCTGCTCAGCCGCTCCTGTCACGGACGAGACCCGGGGCTCGGTTTTCCCTAAACACGCCGCATTCACGGAACACACGCGCTCGCAAACACTGAACCTCTCATGCACGCACGCACACGCAACCACTCACACTCACTCACACACACACTCTCTCTCTCACACACACACACACACACTTGTCGATCGATTTGCATGTGACTTCGCCAGTGAATGAGCGAGAATCGACTTAAAAACAACGCTTGAAAGAGGCAAACAGCGATGAAAAATAAAGAAAAAGAAAAACACGGACAAAGTGGGGTAAAGAGGGAAAGTGTAACTGGAGGAACTGAGGCAGGGCGGAGGGATTGCACATTTCAGACTGAGACGTGCCGGAGAAGAACAAAAAAAAAATGTCTTTATCCGGAGGAGGATTTTATAAGCACACGACGGTGCCGAAGCCTCTTGGATGTGGCGAATCTGTCAAAAACAGAAAGCCAGAGACGTCCTCCTTTCCCCCCCTACGGACGCACACGGACCCACAGGCTGGACTTGGAGCCCCTTTCCTGGGCTGCGCTCGCGCGGAGCCGCCGCTGCCCCTCCGTCCGCTCAACGCAGCGCTTTCTTGTTGCATTTGTGCCTCAAAAAAAAAAAAAAAACAACACGTTTCTCGACAACCATAAGCCCCGAATACCTGCTCCCCGATCCCACCGAAAAAACACACATATGTTTTTAAAAACCGTGCTTTTCTACGATCAACTGCTTGGAGTGGATCGCTGTCTTGCTCGTTTCTTATCGTCCATTCATGAGGAGGAGAGGACGAACGCTCATGTAAACACAGGTAACGATACGGATCAAAATCAAGAATAAAGACAACTATCTTGCATGAAATGAACTTGTGGTCGCCGGTCATCTCTCAGAATGTGAGAATAGCCCAGCTTCGCTACGCGAGAAAAAAGCCACGAACAGATAGAGGAGAGATCCGGATAAGTCACCCAGCGGAAAGAATAGGATCGTGGAAACAGAGAGGAAAAGAGACAAACGCAAAGTTGAAACTTACAATTCCTCGCTGCCGCTTTGTGATCCTCGCTTTTTAATCCAGTATTGAGATGATTTAGCCAAAGATCCCATCAAGGCAGTCTCCTTTTGGTCAGTTTGCGCTTAGGGTGGCAAAAGAAAGATCACTGTTGTTGCGGTGTGTAAAAACCCCGAAGTAGGTACTTTTAGTAGTTAAAGGCAATATAAAAATAATTTGGATGCAAAGCAGCCGATGAGTCTTGTGTTACAGGGAGCGAGGGAGAGGTGAAAGTGAGATCTGATGATTGAAAAGAAAAAACTCTTTGGATCTTTATTCCTGCTAATTAGTTTCCTGCAAAAAATGGCTGTGATTAATTCAGTGCGCATGTGCTTCATTACACAGGCACGAAGGGAAGGGCTAATTAGCCGCCTTCTGGATCAATAAGATTCAGCAAAGGAGAGAGCTGGGGAGAGAGAGGGAGGGAGGGAGGGAGAAAGAGAAGGGAGGGAGGGATGGAGGGATAGATACAAGTAGAAAAAAAAGAGGAAAGTAATGATCAGGAATTGAAAATATGGAATTAAGAACAGCGGAAAGTAAGAGTTTGATTAGACGGAAGACAGTGAAAGTTAATACTGAAGCAAAGCCCGACGCTGCAGCCGCAGCCTCTCCTCCGCTTTTACACTTCCTAAAACGCTTTTGCCCCGGTCTTTGATTTAAAAAAAGAAAGAAAGACAATCAAATATTCGCAGATTCTGCTGCCATTAAAAGTACGCAGGCGATCGGGCTTTATTTGACTCTTCCATTTTCCACTATCTGATGTTCTGGTCGTACCAAGTCACGCACTGGGTTGTGTTTCCGACGAGTTTATATATATATATTTTTGAAACAACTTATTGAAAACCATAACTGAGAAATGAGTGAAAAAGGAAACGTGCTATTTCTCAGCAGTCGGGACCGTAACATCGAGAGCAATTGTTTGTAAAAGCTTTACCATTTTCCGAAAAATGGAAAGCGCGTCCAAAGCGGTTTTATAAATCTAAAAGTGTACAGCAGCAGTGTGAGTTGCTGCTCTGCACAGACCACAGCTTAGCGTAAATAAGGTGGCACCTGCACGACTTATTATCTGGAATAAGTATGTATTTGTACCAGTAGAGATATATTTGGAGTATTAAGAGTAATATGACAGACACGGAGCCCAAAGTTGACAGTAAATAGACTCGTCCTGATGAAGAGCTGCGGCGTTTTAACTTTGTTAAACTTCATTTAATTCGACCTGTGCGTCGCGTTCAGTGTCATTACAGGATATTTTTGAATGTTCAGATTGTATAACATGAGTCTAACAGTGACAGGGTTAGTGAGAAGATAAATGCGCAATATAAGTCAGAGCTATAGATGTTACTTAACTCATCACAGTCGGTGTGTGTTGCTTTTATTCATTTTGAATAAAATACCAAAAATCCAGGCTCGTGATTACTTGTATTTAAAGCAGTAAAATTCAGTTTTAAAGAATGTGATTTAGATAACAGAGATAATGTAAACGCAGCCTCACTTCTGTCAACTCCAAATGCCAGCCTGAATTACAGCAAACATGTTGCTATTTTACATTGATGTAATATTAAAAAAATGTTTTATAGAGATGGAGGAATACATGACACAAAGACTTAAATGTTGTATTTTTTTGTTTATTTTTTTTTCTCTTGTGAAATTGGGTAAACTCTTTAGAGCTGCTCCCGTCCTGTATGCCAAACCAGTTCAGCTTCTTTTACAAATACTTGTTGAAGACTCACTCTAAGGCTCTATTTAAGGCTGTATTTAATTTGAACTACAGTTTTAACATGTATATATTTAATATTTGAAGTCATGAACGTTTGTTTGTAAGTGGAGGTGAGACACAGAAGGGAGATGAACAAGCAGACTGTCGGGGCATCTTCAACTTCACCTGTCAATACGTTAATGTTCACTAAATAAATATGAATATTAGTAACACTATTCCTCTGTGACACACTTCTCTAAAGGTGCTCGGCTCCGGCCCGTGCACGTTACATTAGTTATAATATGATAGTTATTGTACCAGCCAGCTGGTCGCTGAGGTAATCCCAGTTAGAGGAGCCTCGTGACGATCCATTTCTAAAAGCCTTGTTAAAAAATTTTTTAAATAGTATTTACATGAAGCCCTTCGCCCTCCGTCATTGATGTCTCATCACTTCCTCTGAGTGAAAGCACAATATTGAGAAAGAAAAAAAAAAAACTATCAGTCACTCTTTAGTTATGATAATTTTATTGTGGATTCTCGGACCAAATGGACAACAGTTCGACCTCAGCGTGCGCAAACGTCACCGTGCGGTCCCGGTCCAGAGACCAGCAGCAGCTTTAAACTGATCACACAGTGGGATGTGTTGAGTGAAACAATACGCACGTGTTAGTCTGCGTCTTTGTGGTGAATTCCGACGCACAGTTAATAGTTAAATATTCCGGGCATCGCAGGGAACAGAAATCGGTCATTGTGCAGCTTTTTTTTTTTTTTTTTTTTTTTGAGGAGCAAGTCACATTTGGGTTAATAAAACCGCCTGATACTTATTTGTTCAGATGTGTTTTGAATTGGATATAGAGAGCAGATAAATCACACGTGCACATGTGTTTATTTCGAGATTGCACATAAATGTTGAAGCCCTGAGTGATGTTGTAGCAGAGACGTTGGCTGATGAAAAAAAAAAAAAAAAGACTATATTTTATATTTTCCAAAAGCCTCTGACTTAAAGGTTGGAGAGGTTATGAAACTCCCATGGGACACTGCGTCTCTACAGATCCAATGGCACATATTCCTTTGAAGAGTCTATGAAAATCAAACTTCTTACGTTGTAGCCTTATGTGGCCAGGACCCAACTCCCTCTTCCATCACGCTCTCCCTCCTCTCTCTCCCTGTCTGTCTCCCTCTCCCTCCTGTAAAAAAAAAAAAAAAAACCTATGGTGTGCTGTAACACGGCATTTCCTCGGCACTTGCCTTCCACAAGCCGCGACAGGCTCTGATACCAGCATCTGCCCCTCTCCCAGAACAAAACAACACCGCCGCGTCGCCCCGCCGAGCGGTCCGCATTTTTGCAGTGTGAGAGGCGGTCTGCAGGAATCTGGAGGATTTGCGACATGCCTGCCCTCTCGGGAAGAAGAGGTTGTAAAAATGAATAGGTTGAAAATAGCGTGCGAGAGGAGTTAAAGGAGCTAGGAGATAATAAAAGAGTCTGGTCTAATTTCAGGCTTGTAGGAGGCAGCTTTCAGCCAGCCGGTCGCCCCCAAAAGCCTGACAATGTAAACTTCACTTTACAAATGTATGCAAAGGCCTGATTGACATTACTCCATCAGCCGCCATGTTGAGAGGAGTGTACGGCTAAATCAGAGGAGGGCCTGTCAGACGGAGGCCTTGATGCTTTTAGGGCCTGTGCATCAGTGAAAAGAGAAAAAGGGGGGACTGACAGGGTCTGGGGCTTTTGTGTTTCCAGCATTCAATTGCGCCTCTCAGTGGGAAGGATAACTGTCCACGTGCCAGCCTCAATAGGCGCACAGAGATGAGTGGCGGTGCGGATGCGACGCAACCTGTGGCTATGACAGCCCGAGGATGGGACAAAGAGAGGGAGAGCAGCTTAAATGCAAAATATTCAGCGGATGTGGGGCTCGTGGAAGTGTTTGACCAACACCAGAGGTGCAGACAGAGGGCGAAGCCCCCATAATCGCTTTACCGCTACTCCGTGGATGGGCTTTGTCACAGAACCATCGCACCACTTCTCAAATTTTAGAACGATTTATAGTGATAACACTACCGAAATTAAACCGCATTTTATTTTATTTTATTTTTTTAAGCGGGTTCACGAGCGAACTCTAGACAAAGCACAAAGGGAAACAGAGGAAATGAACAGTGTTTTAACATGAAAATAGAGATAATGACCATCATATTGTGGGCATTTGGGATGTTTACAGTCTGCAGTGTTAAACAAGGAAGGTGCCAGTCACGTGTTCAGGTCGTAGCCTCGTAGAAGAGGAAAAGGGCATCAGAGTTTCTATCGTAAACAATATGAATGAGATGTTGCTCTGAAAATATTTAAACTCGGCGGACAGAAAGCTTAAGTGGGACAAAAAACGCTTGTCTAGTTTTGAAATGAAAATTAGACTAGTAATTTTCTTTAGTTGTGAGCTAGATGAAGATGGGCCCTGCTGGTTCCTCTCTGAGGGACCAAAGGTGGACTGGTGAGCCCAGCTGCCCAGTTCAGGCTTCTTCATCCATTTATCCCAGTGTGTTTTTGTTTCGTAACATATGAACTGGAAAGGGAACAAAATCTTCAAACACATTTTACTTAGAGGAATTCATTTAAATTCCTGATAAGGACGAAAGCTGTTGGAAACGACGTTTTACCCTAACTGAAGGAGAATCGGATCTATTTAAAATAATAATTCTTTTCTGAAATCTCTGTAACGGTCAGCTGCGCTGGCACCGTTGGGGCTGCGCTGTTTAGCGGTGCAGATCCCAGCTGGGAGGCTGGTGTCCGGCTCTGGCTGACTGGGGTGGATGGGGCAGCGCAGCCAGGTGCACTGGGAGCGCCCTCTTATGTTCAGCCTGACCACTGGGATCAAGCAGCGCATCAACTCTTTCACAGGAGCCAAGCGCCTGCGGAGCAGCTGCCGTTTGCAAGAGCGCTTTACTTTCCTCTCAGCGTTATTCTGCGTTTTCAAATAACTCACGAGTAAATGATGTCATGCAGTATTTGGGTTAAAGAGATGAAGGTTGTCCACAGCGGAATTATCTCTTCTTTTTTTTTTTTTTTCCAAATGCACAATTGATCAAAAATAATTAATCGATTAATAAAACAGTGCACGTGCACTTCTCCAAACTGCCACACTTTGGAAATGTCCCATTAGTGCGAGGGAGAGACGGGGCGCAGAGCCCCAGTTCAGATGCAAGTTGAACTTGGCCTAATTAGTGGGACAAACCGCAGACATCAACGTGGCTGTCAAACAAATACAGAGAAAATGTTTTACTTAAAATCGAGCCTGTTTATTTGTATTTTACATGATATCTTTGGAGTGTAACAATACGTGTCTGTCGGTGCAGCGTCTCAGCACGTCCCGCGTGGACGAGGAGGACAGGTCGCTTTGAAAGTCTTGGTTTATTACTTGATGTTTATTCAGCTTTGTTTTCTGATCTAGAATTGGAAATATTCCACTCATTTTGCACCCCCCCCCCCCCACACACACACACACACAACACACAATTTAATTTAATTTAATTTAATTTAATTTAATTTAATTTAATTATATTCTATCATATTTACAACAAACATTCTTGAATAGACACAACCAGGTGTGGAAAACAGTTTTGTTTGCTACGTTCGCAGTTGTTATTGTGGCTGTTGTATTAAAAGTCCTGCCTGCTTTAAACTCTATTTTATATCCAATCCCTTTTTCATCATTCAGCTGGTTTGGAGTTTAATGGAGACGAGCATCCGGACAGTAGAGATGCCCTGCTGTTTTTGCATCTTGAATATTTTCATGAAGTAGTTTAAACGAGTGCTGACTGGGTTTCTATGTGTTTGCATGTTTTTGTTCCATATTATCTGTATATTTTGGGAATGCAGTGTCCACTGCTTCTCCTGGGTCACATGCTTGTTCTTTTATATCCCGTTTCTTCATTGAACCGATCTCAATTTTGATATTGATCTCACATTGTTGCTTGATGCTTCAGTTAAATATTGTTGAAAATGGAATATTAATATTAAAATCACCCTGGAAAACAACGATGCATCGTTTGAGCTCTTTATTTTTTCCCTTCCTCATTTTTAAAGATCTAAATATCTCGTATGTAAATGTGTGTTTTAATGATAGGTCGGATGGAAATAAACAGCTCAACTCTGAGACTATATTTTTTGAATGCAAGATGAGCTTTAAAAGAAAGAAAGAAAGAAAGAAAGAAAGAAAGAAAGAAAGAAAGAAAGAAAGAAAGAAAGAAAGAAAAGCAAAGCTGCTATCGTCCGGTCAGTCTGTCTCATTTACATGAGGAACAAGAAGACATCTCAATTTCTCCCTCTCATCCATTTACTCGCCCTGCCAGAACCACCTTATTACTGATCTATGCATTATTCAGAAACACTTCTGACGTTTTGAATTTTAGGAGAAAAAAAAAACGTCGTGTAAGCCCATTATTATTCTGTCAATATTCGAAAAATGTAGTAAAACATCTGTAAATCTCCGATATTTTGTCCTTTATTTGATTGTGCTTATTATTTCAGCCTGACCACTGCGATTAAGCCGAATCAGAGAGCACGTGCGGAAAGGTTCCCCAAAAAGCAGCGAGCGTGACTCTGTCTGTCTGTCTGTCTGTCTGTCTGCATCCCTCCTTCCTCATTGGGTGTGTGCTTGTAGGATGTAAGTGAGATCCAGGCTACTCATGTGAAAGTGAGGAGAATAGTATATAGATGGTCATATCCGTTCAGGAAAACGTGAAAAAAAATAAAATTTATTATTAATATTATTATAAACATCAGCAGCAAAATCGCCATTTTTTTTGTTAGAACAATAATCTTCAACTACGGTTTTCCTTCAAACTACGGATCGATAGTACAGTTCAGTGTGAATTCCGTCGGAAACTCCTCAAAATGTAATGAAAAGGGTCGTGTTTTTGTTTGCATTTTCTCTTTTAGTATGTGTCAAAAGAAAAGGTTTCGCAGCTCGCCTGCTGGTAACCGTCAGATGTAAATATCTCACAAGTGTACCGGGGTATAAAATTCAAACTCACAAGCAAAAAAACAGCGAGCAAAAACAGTAAATAAATAGCGATAAAAACTAAAGATAAAACACCGTGAGGCGTGTGCTTCTAGTCTGGAAGTCAACAATAGTGGGGTATTGCGTTTTATCAGAGTTCAGCGCCAAAGCTGGCTTGTGAATTATTTTTGAAGCGAATATTGGGTTGCATTATGTGGTGAAAAGAAAAAAAAAAGGGAAAGAAAAGAAAATAAAGAAAGAAAAAAGCACAGAGCTGGCCTTCAAATAATGCACTTCCAGGTCGGGGATATGGTGAATAATGGAGAAACCCTGAAAGCTGCTGTCACGGACTCCGGGGGTGAAAGACAGGCGGGACTCGTGGGGTTTTACTCGTTTTAGAGAGGCTCACTGAAACAGAGGGATCCTAAATCAGAGCCATATGACCACTCCAGGCAGCAGCTACACTGGCTGCTGGAAAACCCATCCAAACAGAACAAGGAGCAGAATCGCAGATCCTCACAACTCCGAGCCCATTTAAATGCCACATCGTGCTCGATGTGTATGCACTTAAACCAGCAAACCTACAAAGAGTAATTTTCTTTGATGTCAAGAAAAGCCCCCAAAACAACTCGACTAGATGAGAGATGACAGGTGGAAGCACCACAGAAGGCGAGCAGGCTACAGAGGGAGGATTTTGCCCTGAGGTCAAATCCAAATGCTACGTCACAGGCAGCATCTGGATGACGTCACCTGCCATGCTTGGGTCAAGCAAGATGGCAACAATTGTTTCCCCTGAGGATTCATTGAAATATCACACATGATGCAAAAGTGGGAAAATAATTAATTGATGAGGAGCTTAACACCACTAAAGAACACTGCTTATCCCAAAAGATTTTACTTTTCAAATCAATGTCACTAGTGTGATGGCAGCTGGTTGATAACGATGCTCATAGTAACAACAACAAGAAGCGTCACCTGCCTGCATCACATAAAAGGACAGCTTTTATACTTTCTTGACATATTCAGAGGTTATTCTGTGTTTGGTGGTGACAAGGATTCATGCACTAGCAACTACTAATTCAGTGGACTTCTACCAGATGAGGAAGAGAAGATAACACAGCCGCGAGTGCATGGGGAATTTTACATGCATGGAAATCACCACGTATTTCACACCCAGCTGATACAGGTGCGCTATCCCTGCAGCATCTTTTTAAGAAACAAATCCAAGAAGCTCGTGCGAAGCCTCATGCGATCAAATCTCCACAGCTGTGAAGGAGCCCGTCAGTTATGTGACAGTAATTAAGACAAGGCCAAACCATGTAAGCTCTCAAACTTTATATTCTGTCCAGGTGGCCGGCAAACTCGCTCCTATTTGCCACTGTGACTGAAATATCTCAGCAGTGGTGACCCCACTTATGTAGCATTACATGTAGCTAGTAAAAGCATGTGCCTTGCAGAGCTGTTTCTTTTTGTAGGTGTTAGCTTGTTAAGGTGGTTAAGAGCAAAGATGTTTACTTTTTGCATGGAACTCCTGAAAGTTGAGTTAAGATCTTTAAACCAAGAGGTTTGCTCCAGTCCATAAAGTACCATCTATGTGCTAGATGCATACATAAACAGTCCTTAAGTAGAATCACATCTTAATGAGTTAAGCTTTTCAAGTCAAGTCAGAGACCTTGCCTATGAGGGAGAAGTCCAAAAATAACATCACTAAACCTGCTGCAGCTCACATGACCTCCTTTACTGCCAAAAATGTTTGCTTTCTGAATTTCAACATGTATAACAGTCAGTTGAGCTCTTTCCTGTGGCAGGAAAACCTGCCCCAATTCAAGCACTTTTCATTTTCTTGTGTGTATTGTGTGTTAAACATGGGATGTTTGGTACAACAGAAAGTGAATGATGGCAGCAAAGGGTCATGGTTCTCTCTTGACTCCGTTAAGATTCACACAAATGTTGGCACGAGTATGAATGACACCACGTTTGAAGAAATTCTGCAAAAATGCTACCACAAGTACATGTTTGTGTATTGACTGAATCTCAAGCATTTAAACAAGTTCCTTTGCTGCTTAATAGGGCAAAAAGATACCAGCCTGAAAGACTGCCTTTGAAAAGGTCACACCTTCCCTGTGGTCAAATGATCAGCAGTGATGTGATATTCTTTTTCATAGCTGACAGGATAAAACGTGTACATTAAATCACAAGGGCACACTAATTCACTTTATGCCAGACTTGAATTAATCTTGAAATATTAATTCAGTTTCTTCTGCATCTTGAATTTTTTTTTATTTTTTACAATTAAAACTGTACTGATTTGATCCACAGTTTTAATATTTTAAATGTTATTTTTTTGCCACTACAGAATCCTGTTTTTTTTGTTACAATACACAATTTCAGGAGTAAATTCTCCTCTCAGGGAGCTAATGAAAAACTAGAAGCCTCAGCAATAATGCACAAGTGATATCTGTGTAATGGGATACAGCTTAAAAAATATATTTCTGTCTGAAAGTAAGGTGCACAGTTTGTTTAAAAAAAGTTATGATGACATATTAGGGGGAAAAAAAGCAACTTTTTCTGTTCTTGAGAGGATATATTTGGGTATCTGAAGTGACTGTGAGTCAATCCAGTGATCCAGTCCGACTTGCAGGGTACTGTGACATCACAATTGCAGATCAGAGTAGATCTATCCAGCCTACTCATCTTTATTAACATTCAACTTTGTACCACGCTGCTTTTGCTGCTCCCCACAATTGAGCTGCCAATAGTTGTAAAGATTATTTCTAAAGAGGCACATCTCACAGGAGAGGGGGGTTGGAGTGGAATCGACTAACTGGCTCCACCTTCCAAAAATGGCTGCTTTGAACAGAGCTGTGAAGATGTGATTGAAAAGGGAGCTCCTGTATCTTTGTAGCATTATGAGCAAAATGCATCAGAGAAGCTCCACTGAGACATCAGCCAATCATCGTAATTTAATACTATACAGTATGTGCATGTCAGTTCAAAATACAGAACAATAAAAGCACAAAATAAATCAACAGTTTTATCCAAATCCTGAAATCCTGTAACTTACAGTATGCAATCTTCATCACTGGCATGCTCCTGTGGATGTATTGAATTTTCTGTCTTGTATTTAAAGGTTAAATGATTTTTTTTTTTCTCAGAAGAATTCAACGTGCTGGATGCCTAGATTAAGACAAAACTATGGATTGTAAAGGAAATCATTCCAAACTGATATGAGTACTACAATGAGCTTGATGTTTCATTGTCAGTAAAACATAAATAAGAGCTTAAAATTTAAATGCCTCAGTACACAAGCATATACAGGTATGTGATGCAGTATACACATGTGATTCTCTCTTTAAAGCTGCCCCACACACCCTAACTCACACATTGAGAACATAGCTACCGCACACTCTGAGTCACACAGTGATAATGTAGCGTTGTGAGATGTATGTTGGCAATGTTTGAGCATTTTGTGCATTTACATGAGATATAAAGTATGTAACAACAATGACAGCCCGTGTTTTGTCTTCTTTCTGATCTTATGTCTGAATATGTGCAAATACATTTCCTCAGGAAGAAAGGCGAACAGCAAGGGTAAGTTGCTTTTAATGTGTTCTGCGTAGAATCGTAACTATATTGCATAGGCGCCGCTGTCCAATTACATATATCTTTCATGTATGAAATCATGCATGGCTTTTTCTCTGAACGGGGAGGGCTGGCACAAAGGGAGCAACCCCGATTGCAGAAGAGCAGTATGCAGCTCACATGAAAAATAAGGTCTTGTGTCGGCGCCCTGGAGCCCTGGGCAAGGAGCACAGCTCCATCAGCACACGGACCGGGGGGGGTGGGGGGTTACTTTCTCCAGACTGGAGCCCTTCCCACTCCTGACTCCTGCTGTATTATTGTGCCCTATATGTGAGGCAGTTGACCCTATGGGTCTTAAATCAGACTACACAGAAAATACTTTCCAGATCACATCTTTAATTAGTTCCACAGTGATAAATACTTCTTGTTCTTTCAAGTGCTGCTTTTTCTTCTTCTTTTTTTTCCAAACACGCACTAAAAATAATTGTTAAAGATGAAAGAAAAAAACACTCTTTTTCCTCTCATTCTCAAACAATGACTTCTCTAACAGATGTCTTTGGATCATTTAAGTCACAATTATTTATTTATAGTGGCTGTATATCCACTTGATGTCTTAAACCAATTTCATTATTATCATACCTATTTTCAGGGTGAAAAATAATGAATCACTTTTAGTCAATGAATCAAAATTTGCAGTTTTACCTTCTGTGGTATTTGACTCCAAGTTAATGGCAAGATAAATTCATGGATATTCCTTTATTTAGCCAAAAAGAAAAAAAAAACTCAACGCATTCCTGATAACTCTGAATAATGGTTTAAAATTACTGACTGTCAGTCTAAAAACTGAACCCAATCCAGGATAATGTAAAACAGGGAACATTTCTGAAACAGGATTCAAACACAAGCTATATACGTATTTCTGTACAAATATGCTCACTCACATAATTCACACAACATAATATATGCCCTCCAATAAACTAGATAGCAAGGACATTTTATCAGTAACACACACACACAAAATAAAATAAAATAAAAAATGGAAAAATAAATTGTCCCTTTAAACTGAAAAAAGAAATCCTTGTACGTACAGATTCACACACCCCATCAGTGTCAGGGATAACAGGTAAGTGTGACTGAGAGCATACAAGACTGGGAATAACGTAGATGTACACCTGAGTGACACTTTATCTTAAATGTATTTCCTGTCTATATGTGGCTGTGGCACGTAGCTAACTGTGAACTCAGGTGAAAACAGCAACTACACTCATCCATGAACTTAAAAATAGAGCTGTAGAGCTGCAGCAGCTGTTCAATAAGCAGCAGGTAGAATTAACAAGAAGAAGCACTGATTTTGGACTGTTTTTATCAATAACTGCAAAATATAACTGCGAGAGGATTTGTTGGAGAAAACTAGTGAGTGTGCTGTGGTTATTTCTTTCATAGTAATGATAGTGTAAACATGATCAGAGTCTGAATGGCATAATTTCACCTTTAAGACAACTCGAAAGCAGAAAAAAGCTGGGGCAGATGTTATGGGAAATGCATGGTAATATTATGATGTTTACTTTGACTTTTATTTCATTGCAGACAATATGAATCCAGGATTTATTTATTTTTTCTTACCAACTTAATTTAATTTCTCAATTTACATTTATTTCTGCATTTCAGGCCTAAAATACATTTTTGTAAAAACAGTCAGAACAGTGCAGCATTACCTTTATGTAATGCTGCTTCTAATATTTATTAATAACATTCTGGTGTTGAGGAATCCAAGCAATGAAACGTTTCAGCTGTTTTTTTTCCAGCAAACACATCACAAAATGAGCATTATTGTATTTTTCTATTGTTTTAAAGTTCTTCACATATTATCTACTGCAGACAGATTTGAACTACAAGCAGGCCAGTCCAGTAACTGTGACGTCTTCTTGCTGAGCCATGCCTTCATAATATATGCAGAATGTGGATTCACACTGTCCTGCTGAAAGATGCATGGATATCTTTTGAAGAGATTTAGTACTGAAGGAAACAAATGTTATTCTATCAAAGTGCCTGGCCTTTAGACTTGTTGCTGACCACATTCTCAATGGTCTTTTTTGCATTAGGTCCTAAGACACAGTGTCCATTTCTTACTTCTACTACCACTACTGATAACAATAAGAATAATAAACTGGATCTGGAATATTGACTTGTCTGTCCACAACACACATTTCCACTGTGCAGGGGTCTATCTCAGCTGCCTCTGAGCCCAGGCACCCTTGTGCTTTGTCCTTGAGGTATTATCAGCTGCTGATGAATGACGGTTCGTTGTGCAGTGCCATCACAGATCACAGGTGTGCAGTTTAGGCTCTCACCCTTCCACATACAAGCTGAAACTCCTCCAGATTCCTCAAATCATTTAATTATACGATTGTTTCTGGTTTGTTTTTAAAACCATCATCATTCGATGATGGAACTGATTATGCTTTCCGGATGAAAGATGGAACATTTTCAAGAACAAAGAAAAGGAAGTTCAGTTGCCTCGATCCGAGCCTCTGAGAGTATGTTAAAAGGCAAACAATAGTTGATGAGAAAAAAAGCAAAACACGAAATATCTTGAGTTTATACAGTCCACAATGAAATGACAGTCAAAAAAATGTATGATGTAATGCAATCTTTCTTTTTTTTTTAATTGGCTGCACTAGTTAACGAGTTAATAAAAACGTGTTTGTGTGTACAATGTGGGATCTACCAGGTCGCCTACATTCGTCTTGAGATGGTGACTCGCCAAATTTGAAATCTGAAAAATGCACGACAAGTATGTACCAACCACAAAACCCAAAGATATTCAGAGGCTCTAATACGACCAGACCCAACAGGTGAGAAGGGCATGAAAACAGGCCCGTGATCAGCCAGGCTTTTCTTTCTGTCAAACCTGAGAACAAATTAACCGTGTCGATGACAAGTTAGCTTCAAAGTCCTAAAAAAGTTAAAGAGCTTATGGTTTGGACAGCGGGAGCAAGGGGACTTCAGAGTCTTACCTGATGGGGTTTTTGGTCTGCGTTTCCAGCACACGGAAGCCTCTCTGACTGCGTTTCCTTTTCAAGTGTCTGTTTGAAGCCAGCGGGCAGAAAGGTCACACCCTCTTGGTCACAGCAGGTTCGCTGAAGCAGTGGTGGATGGCCGGCAGCTATTGCTGATATTCAGACTTTCTTTCTTTGTATGCACAAAAAAAAAAAAA
This sequence comes from Hirundichthys speculiger, assembly GCA_018398805.1. Lineage (NCBI taxonomy): Eukaryota > Metazoa > Chordata > Actinopteri > Beloniformes > Exocoetidae > Hirundichthys > Hirundichthys speculiger. The sequence goes on from JAGFBZ010000648.1 coordinate 495,417, forward strand.
AAAAAAAAAAAAAAAAAAATGTAATGTAAAGCTATTGATCTGGTGCCTGGGCACACGAAGACGTTTTGGTGAGTGTACTCCCAGAATTCCAGGTATTTCCAGGGTTTTCCAAAGCTATAAGTTTGGGGATTTAGAGACTCCCAAGTCACAAGAAGAGCAAATCAGGATGACAGCATTGCCTGGAAGAAGAAAAGAAAGAAAGAAAGAAAAAAGAAGTGTTTCAAACACAGAAGTCACAACAAACAACAAAGACAAATTTCCACAGCAGCCCTCTAGAAACACCCACATCCTGGAAATATGAGCACATAATAAATGTCTTTCAGGAGAGGCAAACCAGACCAGTATGACTTCCATCAGGACTACAAAATTAATCATCTGTTTTTAGAGTCAACAAAATTAATCTATAATTATTTATATGCTACTACTGCTGGACAGCCTCGCATGATTTTAAGATTACATTTAAAAGCAAATGAACTGCTGTGAGTAATTTCTCTTCTCATATCACTGAAAACTATTCGAATGAAAAATGAAAAAGATTCGCAGAGAAACTTAATTTCCCTGTTACAGAAACAAGACATATTCTTGTAATAGCGTATATAATTGCCAGTTCTGCAGAGGATCTGCAGTATATGACAACAAAGTCTCATAGACATACTTATTTATCCAGCTGTCAATTCTGCTGATGAAAAAGAACATGTTAAAAAAAAAAAGACTCTGAATTCCTCGTGGGCCTGGTTTATGAAGCCGGGTAAATATGCTTGTCATATATTCCAATAGTTCCACAGCGACAGAGATTTAGTTTGGGAATACAGGCAGAAGAGGCAGACAGCTTGTGATAAATGAATAGCTCTTTTGAAGCCACATCCATTTAGAGACATTCGGCGATTATTTTTACCTCTGTGGTTAGACTGGAGTTAAAGCCCATGTTTAATTGTTCCCGGGAGTTCTTAGCATGGTGCTGATAAGGAGCTCTGGGAGTAACATTTAAAATTGCAACAAAAATAACTCGACTCTTGCTCATTGTCCACAGGTCTGATACAGCAACAACTGAGGATTCGAGACGCAAAGAGAAAGAAAGAAAGATAGGGGCGAAGAGAAAAAACGAGAAAGAAGAATAGGTCCTGTGTGGTTGCGAGGGGTTTGCAATTGAAATGTTTGATCAGTTTCCTCTGACTTTAGAGTGCAACCCAGCTTTTCAGAAGCCAATCACTTTCATGGATAGGAACAATTTGAATAATGATTCTTTCACGCTATGTTCCGTGAAGACCTGCTAATCAATAACTAAATTATTTTCATGACAGAGTTTTGTTAGTTGTTCCAGCAGACGGAAAAGAGTGCTGTTAATTTGTCATCTGTCTCTTCACTTCTCTTATAATTCGTCCGAGGCCACGACTTCCCAGTTTGTCGAGGCGACCTGTGGGAGTGTGTGTGTCGGATCAATAGCCCACCCACAGCAGAGCCGCGGGCGATCCCTGACCTGGGCTATTGATTAGGCCTGGCTCAGCTGCCAATAGCAATGTGCTAGATGTGACACGAGGCTAAAATGGGAGTTGAGGAAGGGGGATTCTATATTGCCAGTGGCAGCCCCACAGCACACTCCAGATAAAAGTCAATTCCACTTAACCAAATCACTGACAACTAAATAGTTAGCAGATACAAGAATGCCTCAAGTCTGTGATGGCAGCAGCTGGATGGCTTTGGGGATTTCCTGGCCCATGACCTGTATCGTAAAGCTCAAAAGGTCAGGGGAGACACACGGTTACATACGTTTGTTTATATTTCCATGTGAACATTCCTCAGTCTTCAGGTAACACCTGTTTCATCAATACCTAAGGGGACACACTGGTTCAATGATTCCCTCTAGACTGAGCATTCAGCAGGTCTTTAGTAATCATTGATGTCCAATGGCATTTATACAGCCTATATCAATTGATCTGAAAATAGAAAAATATTGCAGTTTTAATGATATCTATGAACATTTAAATAAAACAATAAAAAACGGTTCCAGTTGAAGTGTTCATTCTGTGTAACAGATGTGTTCATAATTTCATTTTGCAGCAAATCACCTGACTTTTAAAAGAAGCTTTTAAGCACGAGACCTACAGTGGTGTTTCCTGTGCATTGCACCCACAGATGCAATGCAGTCGTTTCAATCCATACTGCTCTCAGTCATTACCAGCCAATACTGGAGTAGTTTACATGTCACTTTACCAGTACTTTGCCTCATGAATGTAATTCTGTGGCTACTGCCTCCATATGCATTCAGCACCTATCTTTGACTCCATATCTCTCCCAGTAATTGCTGAGTGACAGAAAGGCAATACTGACCACTTCATTATAGGACAGCTAGACTAACTGGACAGTGGCCTCTTGGCTGTAGGTCAGTGTGGCCAGACTGACCTTATCTGCCTTGACCGTCAGGGGTCAGTAACCCTGAACCTGTGAAGACTTCACTACAGTTGCTGTGGCTGCTGTACAACAAGGTCTCCTAACCCTGGAGAACTGCCCTTATCAGGTATTGATTGCAGTTTGACTGCCTCAGCTGAGGCTAAACTAATCTCCCGAACACCAGGGGCAGCAGTGACTCAGTTAGTGAATGGGTCATTTTTAATTAAAAAGGTCATAGAAGAGATATAACAGTAGACTGTTCCTCAGGTACAAAAGCATTAATGTAAAGTTTATCAAAGATATCACTAGACGGAGGAAATACAAGTGACCATAAGAGTTTTGATACGAGTTGTAGGGATTTTAAGGTTAAAGTGAGCATATTTCCCCAGTTTCTGACTTATCTATAGTGCTGTTATGGTGAAGTATCATCTTAGACATGACAGAGGTTTTGTAAAATGAGAAAAATGTATTTGATCATATTCCTGTGCACAAAATACTCAGGATTTTGAAAACTCTGCCTTCATCAAGAGAGTTTTTTTGTTTTTTTTTGTTTTATTTTCCGGAACATTAACTCATCCTAGAGGGTAGAATTTCCTTGTATGGTCACACTCTTCAGGCGGTGTCTGTCCACAAGAGCAAGAGCTCCTTCAATAATGTTAAAAGCAGAAGTTTATTACTTTGCAGCAAAGACCAAGCGCACTGTCGGTTGGGATGTGGCAAGCTTCAGCTGAACACTTTACTACCTAAACCTCAATATTTCCAGTTTATGCAGCAGTTAAGTTCAAAGTTGAACATGGTTCCATTCTTCCAACAAGGAGAGGTTGACCTTGTTCGTAATTAAACTGGTTCTTTCCCGAAATACGCTACAATGTCAGCATCAAGCCTGAGGAGTCTGCAACCTTTTTGAAATAATCTTGTTTGACGAGCAAAAATGATGTCATATCCACCAAAAAAACTTCATATTTATTCACTGTAATAAAAAAAAGACTTCTATCGAGTCCTCTCCTCATTACTCAAGTATTTGATAAGAAACTGACGTGATAATCATTCCAACCATCTAATCAAGCACTTAGTCTGGCTTGTACTGAAATCAAAATTATTGATGCACGCTGCCACTTTTCAACTGACAAGAAATGAAAGAATGTCCTCATCCTAATAGCTTCAATGAACTGCTAAAATCTATCGTGTGATATTGCAATTGAACAAAAAAGCCATGAGTTATAAGCGAAAAATTTTTAATATAACAATTAGGCTAAAATTAACATCAACAAAGGCTCAAAACCTCACAGGATGCCCATGAAACCAGAACGCAAACGTTAGTCTGCCAACTGGTATAATTAAAGTCCACATTACACAAGAGTCACTGCATAGGAGGAGATACAGCTTAATTAACGTAGGAATTTATAAAATGAGTTTGGAAAGAGACCGTGAGAATTGCTGGAGATGGCTAAAGCCCGCAAATTACAGTAATGCCACCAAGCTATTCTTTTTTTCAGGAAAATACACCACAGCGATGCTTATGTGCAAGGATGGTGCATTCTGATTGGACTTTTACAGCAGATTCCTTGAGCACAGACCCAGCAGTGCTGAGAATTTAAAGGCCTTACAGAAGCGCTTGAAGATTGATGAATGAGAAGTACTCAACAACGAAATTTGCACCGCGCTGGACCTGGACCCTGTAAGCCAGGAAATGTCACTGCTCTTGGCAAAAATCCTGACAGAGGAAAAATAGAAGAAACTCAATGACGCAGTGACAGTCCTCTCCCAGCTGGTCAAAGCCAGTCAGCCATTATTGTAAATGTTATCTTTTTGTGTGTGCACACGCATGATGTCACAAGGAGGTGTGGAAGGAGGACCCAAATTCAGGAGGTTCAAAAACACAAAAAGGTATTTATTTTACAAAAAACAAAAATACAAAATCCAATAATCCAAAACTTCAAAGAATTCAAAAATACAAACTTAACTTGATTCCATGGCAACCGGTGGGGTATAGAGACGACAATGGACAGCAAACTGAAAGGGAGTGACAGGACTTATATACACACAGGAACAAACGAGAGGCAGGTGTGAACAATCAGGCTTAACAAGGGGAAGGAAGCAAAGCTGAAAACAACGGAGACAGGACAGACCTTCAAAGTAAAACAGGAAACACTAGAGACATGGAGAGACGCCAACTTGACAACACACAGAAAATACAGAAAAACAGAAAAACAGAAAAACGATCATGGCTGCTCCAGGCCATGACACATGAGTGGATGTTTCTGCACGGTGTAATGTTTCTGCTGAATAAATAATGGATGATAAATATGTATTTTCTATTTGTCTTTAATTTAAGAGGCAGTACCCTGCATAAGGTTAATGAAAATAAACATTAACAAGATCAGTGTGTAAGTCAAGATACGTGCCTCCTGTTCAAGAAATGACTTTGATTCTTGTTAAGACTTACCTATATCAGGTTAAAGAAACCTCATATGATTTGAGGCCTCAAGTGACTGATGCAACTGATGACAAAGCCTCAGTTACAGGTTGAACCACAGGCACAAATTACAGTTCAGTGGGATTCAGGAGGTTTCGTGAATGTCTCATATCTCAGAGGGGTTTGACTAAACCCAGGGGTTAAACTTTAAACCTCAGCTAAGCCAGTGACAATGCAACTGGTCCAGTATGCATGTTTATCCCAGTGGATCTGTTAGTACTTTTTGCTAAACATTTTGCTTTTGGTTCCAAGATGTCTGCAAAGAAATGTGTTTTAGGTTGTAAGAAAAAGTTGGTCAACCATGGCTCAGTGGGTGCAGTTTATTTGCTGAAAGTCGGTGCTCTTCCACTACAAAAGGCTTGTGAGTCTGAACCACAAGTGTCAAGCGTATCGCGTTGGCATCTGGTGTGTGGGTGCATTTTAGTGCAAACATTGTGGGTACAGTGATCATCGTTGCAAATTCTCACACTATTACGTCCTGTCTCACGTTTGCAAAAAAATCTATCTATTTTAATGCAAAAGAAAAAGTGATCAATTCCTCCAATTATCATGCCAAGACCGCCTCCATTGTCGGCAGCTATAAAGTTTAAAGTAGTTTGGCGACAGCATCATTATCTTTTTTTCTCAGCTTCAAATATACCCGATAGTATGGAAAGAGCACAGCATTTACTGAACAGACAGATCCTACTGCAGTCTTTGCTGTTGTGGCTTGTTGTGCTGTTCACTTTACCTTCTAAATCTGATTCTGGCTCCAACATGTATAGAAGGACTTGAGGAGTAAAGGTCATTTACAGGAAATGTTTAAAACATAGTGTCTGACCAGTAACAGGAGTTGAACATGTTCATGCTCCATCGGCAAGCCTCCAGCAATCTGAGGAGTTAAAAAAAAAAAAAAAAAAAAGCATTTGAGCCAAATTTCTTTGCTTTCAGAAAGAGGCTCTACTTATGATTCTTCATTCTGTTTGATTACAAAAAAATAATTTGATAAAATTAGATGACTGAGTGGATGAAATGAAAAAGAGCATCATAATGCCACTTAAGAAAAAAAAGGAGAAAGAACAATAGTGAGGTGTAGCAGGACTGGAGCTGTAAACTGCTCTACAAGCCTGAAAAAAAAAGTTTATTCTCTGAGGATGTAAATGTAGAATGAAGCTTGAGGATACGTGGCTGTCCTCCACACAAAAAGGTTAAAAAAAATCACAGCATTGATAAATTTAGAACATAGTATTGTCTATGTAACTTTAAAATGTCCACTTTGTTGTTTTTTACCCAGAAAATGTTTGCATTTAACAGATAAGGCACTTTCTTTTAAATCAAACTCAATAAAATGTAATAATCCAGCAGCAAAAAGAAGCGTGTCCTAGGCTGCTACATATAAATAAAAATATAAGAAATTGTTAGTCAGTACCTATATGTGCATTTGTTTGTCTCTTTGCGAGCTTGTGTCTGTGTGAGATCATTTATGTACATACTAAAGCATCCCAATGCTCGTTAGATCCCGTCTCTCAGCAGCTGCTTGCCACCATTCATATTAAATCACAATAATGGCAGATGAGTATTTCTACTGGAGAGACAGGCATCTGTTTGAAACTGCATTTTATTACACTTTGTTCTGTTTAATACAAAAAAAAAAAAAGATAACCCGGTTTTAAAAATCCCAGATAAACAGCAGCGATTGCATCTTTAAATAATAAATGATCCTCCGTCTCTCACAGACGGGAATATGACATAATTGAAGACAACAATGTCCTATAAGAGCACCGCTTGAGCAGTGCTGATTCAGAATCTCTCATAACTTCAAACGTTTAGTCATAAAGTATGGATAATCCGTAAAAGAAAGGCCTGCGCGTCTGTTTACAATTTCTTTCTAATTAAGGCAACAGGACAAACTCCACTTTGTTAAAGTTGATGTGTGTTTGTTAGACCCCCACCCAAAAAAAAAAAAAAAAAAAAAAAAAAGTACAACTGGCAATTAGGGGTGGAATACAAAACGAAACAAACAATAACACTCTAATATGAGCTGCAGTCATGGAATAAATATTTTACAATCTGTCTACAGTTGACACAATTTCAATTGAGAACAAAGGATTCCTGAACAACAAATTGCTCAAACTTTGTCTCTAAACAATAACCCTTTCGACCTGCATTAATTCACCGTGTGACTTTATACGTTTTTCTGTCCTCAGTTTGTCTGGAATTTAAACGTGCATCGTTGCTCTCCTCTTTAAGTCAACGAAAAAATCTGTTGGCAGCTGTGGAAGAGGCAGGTCAAAAAAAGATCAAAAAGTTTACAAACAGAGATGCAATGTAAATTGAATCTAGATGGCGAGGCGGGTTTAAAGATGTCCACAGAAATGATAAACTGGGGAAAACATAATGTTGTGCCGTTTTATTACTGCTGCTTTCAAGCATTCATTGGACTGTACACGGAGCCTGCATGAACGATGGCTATTAAAACCGTAATCATATCCCTGAGATGATACACAGCGTTCTACTGTGTAAGGCCAATGGCGAGGACGGAATAAAGAGTTTGGAGCATCAAGTAAGCGCCATGCTGATGAAGGTGATGCTTTCCCATTTCCCCTCTGTGAGCAGGCGAGCAGTATGCTGTGTGTCTCAGAGGGATAAGGTAGTGCTTGATGATTAATCACTGGACATAATAAAGCTTCTCGCCATGAGCACACAGTCCAGCTGATTCTATGATATGATTGGGGCCGATCTGAAAAAAGAAATAATCATTCCTTACAGTGCATTCATAGTACACTCTAATGACATCTTCTGATTGGCCCTTGTGGAGAAGATAATAAGGGCCATCTTCAGAGTGCTAAGATTATTTCTTTAACTTCATAAAATGGGGACCATGGGCCTGAATGGTACTGATTTGAGGATTAAGATAAGATGACCTTTCACATTATGTTGCAATGTGTAAAAGAAGAAGTTTACAGTCCTTCATTACATTAGACCTTATCATTGGTTTAAGCCTCTGTGAAGCCCCTTTGAACATCACAATGGTTTTTGTGGGCTGGTATACATCCGTCCTCTACCCCCTAGAGTGGGATTACTGTGTCTGTGTGTATGCGTGAGTGCTGAGAGGGGTGTGGTGTGGACACGCATGGTTGCTTTTTCAGACCCCAGTGAAGCAATAATCCCATGTAAAAACTTCATTGTCTCTTTAACTTGGTCGTGTGGGACGAAACTGTTTTACAAAACCTTTAAGAGATCTGACAGCAGTAAACTGTAAGTACAGCATTACCATGATGCAGTCAGTTTGTATAAAACATTTTCTATGGCCCAGCTCCTGAATATTCATATAAACCCTTTACGCCGTTGGGCCCTGCCAGGGAGAAACTCAGGAGGACACAGTGGCTTTTACCTTTCACACCTCACCACCACAATATTCCCATACAGTTGGTTTTGAAACTCAGAATCTAAGTATTGCTTAGAGAAACTACAATCTGGAACTGGAGGGCAAAGTGTCACCTGCTTCAACTGAAAATCATCATGTTTAAAACATTTTCTTTGATCAAGTGATATTATGTTGATGCCAGGAGTAACCCACCCGTCAGTTCCAAACACTGTCACTTGTTTCAATCTCAGAACAACTACAACTATGTTTAAAGCCAGTCAAATGATCTCACCCTTAGGGTAGGTTTGTTTTTGTTCTCTTTTCGCTTTGAAGCAGCCAAAACTAACTGCACCAAATAGCTTAAATTCTAATAAATGTTTTACACCCATGAGCGCACTGAAAGGAAGTGACACTTTGGATCGTTCATCTTCAGCGGGACAGCGCTCCTTGCTGGGTGGGGATGGAGAGCTGTACGCTTTAACAGGCGTCAGTCTACACTGGCCAACAACTCCAGGCTTCTTTGATGTGGGAGGCATTGCTTACCCCTATAACTTACAGCCCAGCTCTGCGGGGACCTATTTTTATAACCTCCATTATTTTCTATCATAAATATTCAAATCCAGATCTTAAATCCAGAGCTTAGTGAGGAGAATAACCAAAAACAACATGCAGCTCTTCAGCTTCCCCCAGCTCTCACTCTTCTATAGAAAATCATTATGAAGATTAATTCAGAAATCAAACAGAATGCTGAGATGACACTGTGGGCCCCAGTAGAAATAATGCACTCATATGATAGAGTTAGGATGGGATTTTTGGTCAAGCGTCTTTGGTTGTTTTTGTTCTTTATTTGTTTGAACATTTTGACAGATTCTGCATTTCCTCGTTTTGACTGTGAATTAATATTTACAGCTTGAATATTAATCCTGATTCAGTAGTGGATTAGTTTGCTATTGTCCCCTCTGTGCTGAGCCCTAAATAAAGGCGCAGACATGGAGAGGAAATCTACACTTCTCTACCCTGCAAACAAAGACCTCTGCACCTAGAGATAACACATGTCCCTGCAACAGAGACCCCCCTGCTCTACCCGCATGCTGGATCTTCCATCTCCCTTCCCTCAGTCCCACATCGCTCCTTCTTCACCCCACTCTGCCTCCCTGTGTCCCTTTCTCCATCAGAAAAACTTTGCCATGGTAGATTTGCAATGCAATTGTGCCCTTAAACCGCGCCTCTTCCTCAGCTTATACCATGCTTTTTCCAGAGTTTATCAAACAATACAATGGGGTTATGCTTTCACCATTATTCTCCAGGCAAGAACAGTAATTTAAATGCACCAGTACTACTGAGGCAGGGCACAGCCCTGCTGTCTCACTACGGAACACAGAGAGATGAAAATGCGTTACAAAAAACGCACTGCATTACTTTGTTGACCTTTCCTGTACTCGTAGTTTACAAACAGCTGTGAAGCTCTTTCCTCTGGGCTCTTTGTACATCAGAGACTGGGACTGATGGAGGCACGCCATGCTTAAATGAAGAGCTTTTTTAACTGGCCTTCTTTGTGGTTCATAACAACACAACCAAACAAACACATATTTACTTCATTTCTGCCGCCAAAGAAGTTGCCAAAGAGACGCAAGAAAGGAACCTCACGGAGAAAGGTTTGCAATCCTTTCATGTAAGCACACATCATAACACGTAGTCTATTCAACGAGAAAGCTAAAAACACCCACCCACAGAAGATATTTAATTTTTTTCATCAACCGTAAGAGCATCAGTGATTATTCTTCGACTATCATTCCTATAGTAATTGAAGTATAAGGCGGACTGCAGTGAAATATTTGAGTCGCAGCTCTTCTCAGAGCAATGTTTAAAAAGCAGCTACTGTCCGTAATGGCACCGATCAGCATGTAACTGCCAGAACATACAGTGAAAAATCTGCACACAGCGACAACACACAGATATGCACGCAATCATGTTTAATCATGGCGTTGTGAAAGCAAAGAAGCACATTGAGAGCTGGGTTTTGTAATCCCAATTTCACATATGTTCTGAATACCAGGTGAGTAAGGAACTAAAAGGTGGAAGATGAGGACAAGAAGTTTCAGAGGGAAGCTTTTCTTTTTTTTTTTTCTTTTTTTTTTCCTCCCAAGGTATAGTAGAGGACAACTCAGGTTGGAGGAAGAGAAAAAAAACCACTGAACAAACTGAATGACAAGTGGAGATGAAACATGCAGGAGTGCAACAGACAGACAGCGGGACATGGACCGGATCAATCTGCAGACCTGGTCAGACTGATGAGAACGGGCAGCCATAGTGATGTCATTATGTTGTTAATCAGTCCACTGATGTCTGCTTGTCCAGGTGGGCAGATACTCCCAGTCTAGAAGGGGTTAATGGGAAATCAATGAGAGGGATGTGCTTATGAGCAGGACATGGCGAAAGAGGGACAAGGTTGGGGGGTGGGGGGGATGTCGCTGGTAGGAACATTGTTTCCTGTGATAGCAATAGCCCTCCCAGATGTTATCTGTCATTCACTGGAACACTGGCGGCCAGATGTTTGGGCTCAATGCAATGCAGAGTGTATTCATGTTAGTGGGGGATCAATATGGGTCAAGTGCATGGTAATACTAATCACTGCACTGAAATCACACTGATGTCTTCACAGCGCAGAGTCTTGTGCAGCAACACATCGAGTGAATATATTCATTCATTTCAATAATGTATAGATGGTGGTATTTTCTCATTCATATGGATCTTATGTTTGACCTGCATCAGCACGATCTCCATGTGTCCATTACAGGAAACAAAGGCAAGTGCCGATTTGGAAGAAAAGGTAAAATAAATACAGCAGAAATCACCCAGGGGAGTTTTCTAAAGGCCTGGGGGCATTTGGGGAAGGTGGGTGTGAGGTTGGAGAGGGGGAACCAAGAGCACGTCCCAGTGCAGTGAGGCTCTTTGTAGTTTGAGCATTCTGAACTAGCCAGAGGCTTACTGCTCTAACCTCTACCACTCAGAGAGCCTGTTTGGGGAAATTACACCACAGCGTAATAATTAATCAAGTAAACACTGAACAGCTTTGATTTGGATTGCATTAACATATTATTAATAATGTATTAATCAAATACAAATAAACACCTCGACATAATGGCATACTTAAGCAACTACATTTTCACACTAAGCTTAAAAAAAGTTCATCTTCTTTGGCAATGATGAAACGCAGTCAAGACAGTGGAAGCAGCGGAGTCTTTTGTGGTTTTGGAAGCTGCACCTCGTGGCATTTCAACTGCCTGTGTTCATCAGCTTCCCTTTTCATCACTGCGTCACCCATTTCAGACTTTTACCGGGAGGCAAAAAATTATGAAGTCATTTATTTATTCTTAACAATGGCAGAATGCATCATGCAGAATAAATAAACACTGATGAGGCACTGAAAACACAATGCACGTAATTTGTGCAAAGCTACTCGAGGTTTGATTCCAAAAGTAGCAAAGTGGATTGAAGAAAGGAGTTAGGCACTTTTATCATTTGCAGAGGAGTCGAATCAGCTCTGCTTTTGTATTTTCACTTAAATGCATGTTCTGTTTTTCTCTGATAAGTCGTGTTGTTTAAAAGCATCCGTTCTCACCTAACGCTTTGTTCATTGGGGGAACTTTATGCCAAGGGATTTTCTAAACACAATTCATCAAAGTGGAACGGCATTCTCTCTTTTTTCTGCATTCCTAATCCTTTTTGCTGCAGATGAGAGATTTGCTGTTCAGACTCATTAAGATTAAAGCGTTTTTCCAGAGTTATTTAAGAATGCAAAGTTTCATGTGAGACCTCTCAGAGTTCAGAACAGAGTAAAATCCTATTGACACGCTCCGTGCACTGGGGGCTGATCTTAGCCTATATATATATATATATTTTTTTTTTTTTTGGTCAGATTGAGTGATAGCATGTGAAAACAGTTCTTTTTTTTCATGATTGCATGATGGTTTAGAGGAATGATAATGATCTCATTCTGACAATGAGGAGGTAATGAGCTTGTTTGCCATTTTTGTCCTCACTTTAAAAACAAATTCCTTTAACTATACATCAAACTCCACCACTCTTACTTTTCCTGTGATCTCTGGTTTTATTCACAGACTTTTGTTTACAGGTTTTGATAACTAAGCGGAAACTAGTAGACAAATTAGCCGTCGTTTCCAGGGGGAAATAATACATTATGGTCATAGACTGTAAATGTGCAGTTAACTAGGTAGTATTTTGCTTTGTAGTGTGATTTTGGCAGCAGGGTTTGGCAGCCTGAGCGTATCAGTCAACTGGCTGGACAGACAACAGTTAATGTGTAGCTTGAGGAGATGGCAGTCTTGTAACAGAAAAAGAAATTATCATTGGATCAGACTGAGTGTTAGTTTTCTGCCTAAGGATTTTTAATATTAGCGTTTTTGGCAGTGGACTCAGTAGTCTGTTGGCTACGCTCTAAAGCTTCTTCTCCAAACTTTCCAGCTCCAAGTGTCGCAATCTGGTTCCATTTTACAGCTGGCCTTGAGATTGTAACAGAGCTCCTTTCTCTCCCTCCTCAACCGCATATTTAATCCCTGTGCTTATGTCAAACTTAATTACAGAACCTTGTACAAAAAAATAACAAGTGAGCCTTGTAGGGGTGAGAGAGAGAGAAAAGAGGAGTATTAGGAAAAGGGAAGAAAAAGAGACATAAGGAGAATGCTAAGAGGTGTGTGTATGTGTGTTGGGGGTGGGGGGGGCACTCTGAGATATTCTTTTGTGGACTAATGTTGAATAACTACATAAAAAGCAAGATCAGCAGTGGAGCATGGATGATATATCTGTAAAAATCCACCAGAATTTTTTTGGACAATTGAAACTGTAAAATTTTTGTGGCCTATAAAAAGGTCATACTAAAAAAAAATAAGTACACTGATATTACACAATTATAATATAATGTATCAAAGAAAAATGGCAATGTTTGCAGGGAAGTAAGGGCATTTAGAGTGCAAAAAGGACGAAATAGATCCTATATCAATAACTTTTAACTTTCAACCTCTAAATTCACCTGAGCTAAAACAAAGGAAATAATCAGTAGATGAAGTCAGTCAGTTACCCGGTTTGTTTTTGTGTGCCTAAAAGTATTTACTCTGTCAAAGTGGGGAAGCCAGGGAGAGAAATGTTTAGTCTGTCAGTTTAAAACTATTACCTCAAACTCTGAAAATATGAGCTGAGTCTGTCGTGCATCGATACAGGGAGACGGCACTATGAAGAACAAACCTTTGAAAAGTCTAAATCAATTTTTGGGGGGAGTAACATAACAAACGCTTCGCTGCAGTGAAGAAAAGGAGATCACTTTTTTCACACTTTGAAAAGCACATATTCATACAATCTTCATAAGGCAAAACAGAATAAATGCAGTATACATGAAGTCTTTTGAAAAGGGAGATGACGGTGAGGGAGAAAGGGAGAAGACACAGGCATGTTCTTCAGAGAAGTAGGCAAAATAAACACGAGCGCCATCAAATGTTAAACAGAACCCTCTCATTCTTTTTTCCTCGTGCACACTGCACACACCCACTCACCCACCCACCCTTTAGGGCAGCCTGCTGGCTAAAGCCTTCCCAGACTAGACTTGAGTGGTCAAGCAGCGGACCAGAGGATGGAAAGCGGTTCCCATGCCACTGGTGCTGGAACTGGCGCGCCACCCGGAGGTATTTATAGTAGGCCAGCACTAAAGGGCCGGGAGAGAGGGCATGCTTGTTTTCCTTTCCATTCCCCAGGCACTTCTACCAGGGCTCACATATGAGTGTTAAATATATATCCAAATACTGGGAGCAGTGTTGTGGAGGCAGAGAATAGGAGGTGCTGGGCTTCCTTGGAATAAGAGTGGGCTCGGAGCAGGAGGGGCTCAGAAAGAAAGAGAGAGAGAACACTGACAACAATTACATGGCCAAAATGTAAAAGACAGTAAATATGCATAGACTCTCTAAGCTCAAAGGGATATCTAAGAATGAGAGGAAGGCTCAGTGCCAAGTCCAAGACCCAGTGGAGACTCTGACAATGACAAGAGGTCAGGACAGTTCAGCTGCCGACTCAGTAGTGGGGAGGAAGAGAAAAGTCCAGACAAAACAAGGTGAAATCTGCCAGGAAGTGGTGGAGCTGGCCTACTGTCGAGGTGTCCTTAACATGACATGATATGTGGCTTTCCTATATACTCTGTGATGTATGTCTCACGCTCTGTCTTCTGCATGGGAAATCCAGAGTGTCATTATTACTATGATGAAAACAGACCCTATAAATACGCAGCACTATGATGAATATAACAGCGATTATGGGGCCTGGGATAATGAGATCAAGAAAGAAAGAGAGACTCATTGAAGTTTGCTCTGTTTTTGTGTTTGGAAATTCCTTTCAACCTTTTGTCTAATGTATGAAAAATTGCAGAGCCAACAGTCTTGTGGTAATCATTTTGGGTCTCTAGCAAGGACTCTTGGGGCCTCTTCAGTGATGCTCTCTCCTGTTTTAGCTCTCTGCTCCCACTCACAGCTGTGTGAAAGCCTCCCTGGTGTCTGTTTTTTTAATGATGGTTTGACCAACAAACAATTAATAGGCTGCCCCACAGATGCCTGTTAAAAATGGAATAAGCAGGAACTATGGAGTGCTCCCAAATGGGGCCATCCAGCAGCTCTTGCTACCTTTTCATCTGGTTTCACTCATCAGATTTTACCTTTGTCAGCAGCTCTCTCGCCTACTCAGGTCCAGCTTAGATCTTTAAGTTCTATGGACTCTAACAACGCCCTGGCTTGAGCCCCTAACCAAATCCCAAATGTACAGAAGCCGTCCCACTTACTGATTGCGTCAGAAAGATTCCACAGCCATAGCCTCTGTTTTTTCATACTTGTGGGAAAATAGCAGTTCATGTTTCCTTGGATGCTTCACACATTCCTCACCCTGTCTTTACATTGCAGGGCCCCCAGAGCATGGGTATGATCAAATCCACTCTAGAGGAGGTGCTTGGCAAATAAGAGGTGTGGCTAAATGAAAATGGAAGGGAATTTTTTGGTGTGTGTTTATTTAGGACAGAGTTGCTAGGTGACGTGAACTCAAAAAGGCACTAATTACATTTCTCTGGGCTTGATGAGTATAACAGAACTTGGACAGGAACTTTCCAGCTCATTTAACCTCTCAGAACACAGCTGGGAATTATAGATAACAGAACATCTGGAAGTCACAAAAATACTTCTCTCGTGACTGATCCAAACTAATTCAAAAGTCACCACATCCTGCAGTGAATGACATCTCAGAGCAAACTCATTAATTTAAAGAAAAAAAGAAACATCAGCATCTCTAACTGGCATTTAAGTAATTAGGCCAAAAGTTCACGCATTCTCAATGAAGCAGTATTGTTTCCACAAATTTTACGCATTAGACTGAAAGGTCAAACTCCTACAAATCCCATCAAGACTCACAAGCACACGTTTGCACTGCAGCAAAAAGTGTTGCATATGATTACTTTCTCCATTGTTACTGAACGTGAATGACAGATGTTGCAGCATATGAGAAGCACAAACATACCAAAATATAACTGCTTCAATCTTGTAATGCAGCTGCATGATTTACAAATCCAGAGATAAGGAAACAGAACTTCTTGGCTGCATTCAAGCTCTGTCTCATCCCAAATTCCTGACCTCAAAAACTCCAGACAAAGGTAGTTAGTCTTGATTTATGCATGATTCAGCTTAGGATGAAGACAGCAGGACACAGCAGCAAAGCAATTAATTGCAATGCTGAAAACATTATTAATGGTAATGTTTAAAACATCAAAGCTCCGGCTGACAAAGACACAGCATCTTTACTAGGATGGAACACATGAGCACACTTGAGTCAGTCAAGGTGAAGCATGGGGGGAAATGTAACTCATCTTTCCACTGGTTTTTCTTGAGAATATGGGGCTTAAAGTTGTTTAAACTCATGGCCGTTGTTGTGCAAATCTGGGCACTGTCTGAAGCATAGAGCCTGTTTTCCATCAATTGCTTGGAGTTCAGATTTTATTCATTTATTTAAAGCATGGTCCAGCGGTATTTAAACAACAACGGTTTTTAGGTATTTTCCTAAACACCACCACAATGAATTTAAACTAAAGTAATCAAGATGTGATGAAAGTTTAGACTTTTGGCTTTAATTTATGAGGTTTAGCAAAAATATGACATTTCCCATTTAAGAAAATCAAATGAGAAGACATGAACTGTCCATCCTCTTGTGACTTCAAGACAAATGAAGCCCATAAATGAATTGGAGCTGATATCAGGTACTGAACATTTGGCTGCTGTTTGACTGGAGCTGTGAATATGAAACCCAAGGAAATGAGGGAGGCTGAAAAACAAAATATATCTGCAAAATAGATGGCAAAAAACTTTGCTATGGCCAAATCAATCATTTGGTACATGCTTACAACGAACAAAAGCACTGGTGAGCTCAAAGACATCGAAAGGCCTGGAAGACAACAGAAGACAACTAAAGTGGATGATCACAGAATCCTTTCTACGGTAAATAAAACCCCTTCACAACATCAGCAGAAGACAAGAATACCCTGGAGAAGGTAGGTGTATCATTGCTAAAAATCTGCAATCAAGGGATGCCTTTATAAATGCAAATCCGAAGGGTTTATAACAAGGTGCCGACTGCAGATATCATTCAAGAAGAGAAGAGTCAGATTAGATACTGAAAACACTGAAAAAAAGTCTCCCATGTTCTGAAATCAAATTCTTTGGACACATGAAACCAAGACAAACTTGTTTTAGAATGATATGAAAAGAAAATATGGAAAAAATAGCACATGATCCAAATCACATTATGTGTCCTGACATGGTGGAGGCAGTGTTATGGATGGACATGTGTGGCTGCCAGAGGAACAGGCTCACTGCTGTTTTCAGAGGATGTGACTGCTGGACATTCTGCTCGCATTCAGTCAAATGCTACAAAACTGGGTGGTACTTCACAATGCAGATGGATAATGACTCAAAATATACCATTAAAGCAACTCACGACATTTTGAAGGGAAAGAAAAATGAATGAAGATGAAACTGACGGCAGAAAGTTCATAAATAAGCAGCAAACCGGTGATGCCAGTGGGCTCCAGACTTTAGGCCGTCACTTACTACAAAGAAATTACCTCTAAATGTTAAAGATTTTTGCTTACATTTCCAATACGTCACTTTGTCCAAATAATTTTGACCCAGTCAAAATGAGAAGCCAGTACTTTTATATTTAGACTGTACGACTACATATAACCAAAGGACAGCACCATTAGAACGAGTGCACGAGTCTTCCGTTCATAATGACTGAGAGCCCGTCAAGAATCCCTCCTCTATCCGTGTGGACTCCTCACTGTAGCTTTGGGCAAAGGGATAAAGCTCCTCTCACTCCCACATATTCATTTACCCCCTACCATCACACAGATTGAACTAGGGAGTCTGGGGGAAGTCACATTGATATTCACCACACATCTCCATCCCCCAGCCACAACCATCCCCACTGGAAATATTATTTCATTACATATATTATGCATTCAGCATAAAGGAGCTGGTGAATGTGCAGTGTGCAGATGCGTGCGAGTGTGCAAGGGCAGATGTTTCCTTCCATGTATACATGGATGTGACATGCTTGTTGTAAAAAGAGTTTTAAAGAGAGTGTTAAAAGATATAATGCCCCAGGGGTCTCGTGTTAATGCTACTTGGTTTACTTTGTGAGGACGAAGACAAAATATTTATTTCATACAGTTTTGTGTCCACACGGGAAAAGTCATTTTGTAAGTTTTACGGTGCAGAGGAAAAGTTTCCTGCTGAGTTTGAATGGATTTTTTTCAGTTCATCTGAGTGCATGCATTCACATGTGAATGTACATACTGCGCCTCATGCAGAGCGGGGGACACAGATATTCAACAGAGGAAACCAAGGAAGGAGACCAGAAAGAGATGAAGATAGGGACGGACAGACAGATCTTTCATATGGACTGCTGCTCTTTAGGCCTTGATCCAGATGTCAGCATAGGAGTTTTTGTTTGTAAATGTCTTGTTTTAAAAGCCTCCTTAAAAGTGACTGCTGGCCTTCCTTTAAGTCTTTAAGTGGCTCAACACAATATAGTCTTGTCTGATCAGGACTGGAATCAATTTGGAAAAGAAACCATTTCACCTCTGATTAAGCACTGCTCTGTCTCTACTTTGGCATGCTGACCTTTCCAGAGGTCTGTCTTGTGCTGCTAGGAGAGGCCAACCAGAGGATATGCTGAGCTAATTAGATTGATTGACGTCAGCAGCAGGGTGGCTTATATTTGAACCATTTGTCAAGACCCACAACTGCATCTCTGTTAGGGACTCACAGACTTACAAGTCAGCCTAATTTCATTTTTTATGTTCTGTACAACCAGCCTCTATTTGTAAATATCTCACCATGTGTTGCTCTTTCATCTTCTCACATTGAAAATTGTTTTCTTCTAACTTGTGGGCAAACCGAAAATGAGACACGTTCCTTTCAGTTTACAGTATGATGAGCCAGTGGCGCACCACCATCCTTGCACTAAATTCTGCAGTCTCTAAAACTTTTAAAATTCTCAAATTTTAGGTTGATGTGTAAGGTCACACCTCACATACATATCATACTTGGCATCCATTTTGCCAAATTTCAGTGTAACATCGCTATCTCCTGAGTGGCTGTCAGCAGGAACATCTCTCTGGGTGCTTTTCATTTTTAATGTGTCTCCTCCTCACTTTTCTCACTCATGGTGGGTCCCAGCAACTTAGCTCCTCTCAGAGAGGATTTAGGAGAGAGATGCAATGAAGTGACAAGAGGATCTGGCTGAAACTGACAAACGAATAACCCTTATTTGCCGTACAACAGTCTAAAGTGACATTAAAAGGGGTAAAAGGGTGCTCTACGTGAAGGTGCAAGACTTATACATCATGACACTTGGCAAAAGAGCTCCAGAAAGGACATACACTTGTTTTTCCTCATTTGGAGCTTCTCCTAATGTCTGTTCTCTCTTTGCTCCTTAATGTACGTTTGAGGGGTGGGAAATCCTTGAGGATAGCAGATGAGGAACAACTTCCAGGTCAGAGGAGGAGAAAGGATGCAAGGAAGTATAAGTTAGCATTGTAAAAAGCAGCTTCTGTTTTAGTGTGCCTCGTTTGTCATTGGTTTCTTCAACTTTCATCCTCTTGCATGAAATCTAGCCATGTAGCTGCACTGGAAGTTAAAGATCTTTGTACATCACAGCCCTGCATGACATATAAAACATGGACGTCCCTAGAGCTAACGGATGTTGCTAACCCAGAACGCTTTGAGAAGGAAGTTCAGAGGGAGAAGTTCTCAGGAGATCAGCCTTCAGTCCACATTCCAAGCACTTCGTCTTGTACATCCTTAGAATTGTTGGCTAAAGAGAGGCCTGCTAGTGAGAAGTCTCACCTCCGGTTCAAACGGATTCCTCTGCCCTTTTATTTGCTCTCATTTGGCTGCAGGGGGAACGTGCTCCACCATGACCTGGGGGCACTCATCCAATCAGCTCACTATCTGCTGCAAGGGCCTCCATAATAGTGACATTTTTCCACCTCGTCAATAAAGTGGTGAAAGCCACCCTCCACCCGCTACTTGACCATTTAACTTCTTCTTGAAAAGGCCCTTTCTTTCTATCTGTCTCTGTGTCTGGCTGAAATCAATAAAAGCACAGCAAGGAAAGAGGCTGATCCAGCAGCTGCATTAACTGGTGGTCTCAACTGCTGTACAAAGAGGATGGTACGTAGAGGAGAGCCGGCATCTCGAGGCTCTTTCATTCATGCAAAGGTTGGGAGAATACATCTTATCGTTTACACTATATGTTGCCATCTTGTAAAGCTGAGGAGATTCTGAAAATGCTGAAGAAAAAAAAAATAGTCTCAGGCACAGATGTACTCATGTGTCTTAACAGCCAGTAAAGAAAGTAAAAACTTTAAATTATTCACACAGAGCAAAAGGTGACAATCATACACAAGAATTGAAAAAAAAAAAAAACCCGAAAACTGACATTAGCATATATAAAGACTGCAGTCTCTAATGGTGAGTGCTTGCCATGACGCATTTAGCAGCTGCATTCACACATAACCACACGTCTGCAGTGATTGACATAATGGCATCAGAGTGAGAAAAAAAAAATGTCTTCTAGTGAAGGAACAGGAGGGAGAAAATGAGAGAGATGGGTTACATCTCTGCCCGTGCCAAAATGAGTGCAGTGCTTTGTTTGGTTATGCCGTCTGAGCTGAAATTGATTTCTGTGAGAAGCATGCACCAAAGAGCCCCTGCATTCAGATGAAATAAATAACACACTTTTGTAGAGATGGGAGGGTACAAGGAGGAAGAGACTGACTATGGAAAATGGGATACGGGACGAAGGCAAGAACCAAAGATGGATGAGGTCAAAATGAATTTGCAATGGGAAAAATGCTGAGATAAAAAAAAAAAAAAAAAGGTTAATGTCAGAATGCGCAATACTGAAAATCATGTCATCAGTGTGCAGCACTGAAGAGACACAGCCTGGAAGACATCTGGAGTAGTGGAGGATGACAGCCACACACCACTCTCCAACCACAGACAACATGATGAGGGATTAAACTTCATTGCAACATGTTATGGTAATGAATGGGCTGTGGCCAATTCTGAATGTGTTAGAGTAATCACCACTCTCCAGCATGTGTGTGAGTGACACTTTTTAGATGTGTTAGCAAAGCCATATGTCAGTCTAAGCAAGTGTGCTAATAATTTTCTTGGGAATCCATGGTTAGTGAATGTTGGATGAGGTCTATGAGCATCCAGGTGGTCCCCCACTGCAGAAACCCAAGCAGAAGCATGCAAATTAAGACATGCAACACTGAAATAGTATGAGTGTAAAATCTATCATAATTAGTTTAACACTGTTCTTTAATAAGATGGGCAGGTCCAGACATTGTGGTCTGAGCCAGTGTCTGTTCATTTGGGTCTAGGATTGGTGCCAGAAAGAGAGGGGGGTTAGACACAGCCACACAACCCAGAGGGGTGAGGTTGACTGCAGGTCACATTGGCTGCCTCGCCTTATGGCTGACAGATGTTAGTCTGGTTCAACAAGACTTGCGATTCTGGAAAAAGTTACACCACACTGTGAATACACTGCAATTATCTTTTCTGGGTAATGAAACATCTCATACATCATCACTCGGCAAGACATGAGCAAAAGAGAGCCCCTTCCTGTATTGAAAAGCCTTTGATAAAACCATGAATCTGCTATGTAGCTCTGTGCCACTCAAGCGTTGTGGTGTTTGAGCTGGTTGGCCTGTCAGTAGTGGTCCCAAGTGAAACCAGAGCGTGTTATTGCTGTAAGATGGAGAGCAGCAGCCAGCAGTGGGTGGTATGCTGCTGATAATACAAATGCAAATGATCCCCACAATGGTATAACAGACAAAACTGCAATGGCATAATTTTATTTACAGTAAGCTTCAAAACATGGGGGTCTGCAGGGAGGCCACAATGGAAGCCAGCGGAGAGTCCTGTCTTCAGAACAACTCATGACAATACAAGAAAGACCGTTGCTTGGAATAGGTGTTCCTCTGTGTTTATACCTGCATACCAGCATATTCATATTCGCTTACATGGCAGAACAAGACACTTATCTATGGTGTTGGTGCATGTTTTGTTCGATATGAGTCGAACAAGTGCATGGATTCTGAGCGGTATAAGACAGATAAAGATAAGACTGTCACTGTGGACATTTGACCAGGATGGCACAATAGAAAGGGAGTCTTTACAAGTGGAAGACAGGGGAGGAAGTGGAGGTGAAATGATGTCGGATCATTAGTTTGCAGTCCCTTGCTGTATCCTAAATTATGCACATTAATTTCTTTCCTGATGTCAAAAGAGAGGGGGCAGTGATTATTGCTTTGCAATCAGTCAACATAAAAAGGGCTTTAATGCAAAAGCACCGCAAAGGACTTCAGTGGTCTGGAAAGTTTAGCCACATGAGCTAAGAAAAGCCAGGGCACAAAAGCAGCAATGACAAAAATAAATAAATAAATAAATGCAGACAATGCCAACCCTCTTCCTGGCAAGGCGTGAGACAGACAGCCAATCAGGTCCATGCCGGCTCTCTTGTAGGCGAATGGCATGGAATGCTGGCCCTGTCGTTGCCCCGCCTTCCTTCCCTGCTGCACAGCAGTTGCCCAGAATGATTTTATAAACATTTTGCCAGCGGATCAATACCTGTATTGATCAAGCATTGTGAGAGTGATCCGTCTAAAACCCAGAACTGCCTGGAGCTCAGAGATGGGAGGAGCGAAAGAGAGAGGCTGCACAGAGAATGGAGAAAGAGAGAGAGTCTGCAGCCACAGTGAAAGGAAGAAGAGGTACAAGGGAAGAAGAAGGAAATCTGAGAGAGAGGCAGACGCAGAGCTGAAGGCAGGTGAGGAGGCAGATTTCGGAAAATGCTGCCAGGCCACTGGGACAGCGGAAAAAAAAAGCAATAGTAATTGCTTTCTCATTAACGGAGGGGAGGGGGTGAGGGCGACTAATGACTACCGCGGGTAAGTAATAGACGATAGAAACAGTGTGAAGATCTGTGTATATGCACAAAACAGAGGGGACTCCAGCATCCAAGCTAATTCCTGCACGAGTTTGGCCTGTTGTAGTATGTAGGACTTTCAGATATGTTGTTGGCTGTGCAGAAGTGTGCATGAGTGCATTAAGTTTGAAAGGATTCCATTTGTACAGGAGCGCCGGGTGCTATTTATAAAAAAGAGAAAACAAATGTTAATCGTCTTCATTTACTTATAACTGTATTTTAAATTTTCTTTTCTTTTCTTTTTTCATTTTGTCAAGGAATAAAAGAAGAGGTTGGAATGTGCTCTTCAGCTTGCCTTGGTGACAACATGGAAGAGAGTCCCAGCACATACTGCTGACATGAATTCAGTTCATACAGAAACATCCAAACTGAAAGTTCTTGAGAAATCCACACCCTTCAGGAGGAGAATAATCTGCATCCTGGATACAGGAGTCCAAAAAGAAGGAAACAGATCAATTTCTGATAAAAGCACAAATGAATGTATGATCCAAAACTCATGTGAACAGAAGAAAATGGCCGCGTGAAGACTGTGGCAGTGACAGTGGCAGATGGTGGCTTTTTTGAACTGGTGTGGATATTTTTCTGCCTTTTGGGATGTTTTTGACACTGGAAATTTAATGGGCTGGATTCCATTCTTATTGCATTTAAAATTTTGTGGAAATCGTACTGAACAGATGACTCACTGGATCGCTCAACAGCACTAATTTAAGGCCGCAACCTCCTCTTTGCAACTGAGGAGAAGTCAAAAGGCTTTTGGGATCATCTCCTAATGCTAAAGGGAAATTAAGTTTCCATTGATTTATTTTAAATGTGACTGTTGCGTATAATTGAGGATCTGACATACTGTGGGGGGAAGGCCTTGATGCCCATAAACTCTGACAGCACTGGAGACGTGACGTAGGAGCACTCAGAGAGCAAAGCCTATATGTTCACTCCTCTCTGAGTGAGATTTAATGTGCTTTATCAAGGACAAGAAACACATATTGACAATGTTCTTAATAAAGAGCAAAAAATAAATACAAATTGGAAATATGCAGCAGTACTTACCTTTTGCTTACTCTCAGTTGAAATTCTTATATGAATACAATAAAAACTGTGCTATGTTTAATAGTATGCTGCTTTGACTTTTAGAAAAAAAAATGAAAAGAATGACAGGAAGTAATCAGTTTAAGAAAAAATAAATCAACTCTTTTATGATGCGTAAGAGGTGTCTTAATTGGTGCTCTAAAGTTTCTAACTTCTCCAATTCAATCAAGATTGTATCCAGTAAAAACTTAATGTCAATTAATTATGATATATTCCAGAACGTTCTAGAACTTGAGCCACAATTGAAAGACACATGCAGTACAATGAATCTGAACCAGGAGTTTTGGAGTTGATGTTTAAGTGGAGAGCAGTAAATCAGCAACATGTTTACAAGGCTGCTCACATCCGCGTTGCTGAATGTAGACAACACACAGTATTGGTTCAGTGTAGAACCAGCAAGCTATTCTATTCATTATCCTGGACTATTAAACTGCACCAAACTCATGAGATCTCTTTGTGAATTTCATCTCAGCAGTGGAAATGAGATGTAAAGACAAAGACATGAAGAAAAGGCAGTGGTTTAAAAAACAAGTGTCTCCACAGTGTTCAGTACAGATGCCAATGAAAAGTTACTCTACACAACAAACTGCTATATTAATCAAAGAAAAACCTCTATATTACTCTGCAGGTAGATTTTTTTAATACTCAGGCTAAAAACAGTCGGAGCATTTTCTGGCATGTTGTTTAAGGTACCAATAACATACAATGCAGGAATTCCAGCTGGTGTAGTAGAATATGTGTTTAAAAGGCTTATCAGATGACCTGATACTGCACAACACAGACACAATTGTTCACTTCTGGAGATGTATCAGTGAGGCCGAGCTTTACAATGCTTGTCAGGTGATCCAGTCATAAGTGAACAAATACTGAGCTGTGAGTTTTGAAATTTTATATATAAGCTTTGGCCAGAGTGTCTGAAAACTGTTAAAAGCCCATAATATGAGTGGGTCAAACTTCTTAGGTGATTTGGTTTGACTTGAATGAGCCACAGAATCTACCCAGTCTGTACTGCTTTGATTGTATTTCCACATAATTTCCAGAAGACTAGATAATAATAACAACAATAATAATAATAATTGCTACCTGTGGTCAAGTGAAAGTAATCATGCATTTCAAAAACTAATTATGATCATGGCTGTTTGGACCAAGGCAGAAGCCGGTCTCAAGTGGTCGAGTAGATAGAAATAAAGATGAAATACAAAGTGTGAATTGTGCAACTGTGATGAGCTGGAGATGTACACAGATGTACACACTCAACCACAATTTAAATTCAAAATTGCATTGACGGACCAAAATAAATGTTTAAACAACAATACCAAATACGGGCTCGCAGTGTCAGTGGTGTCTCATTGGTTTGCTGTTAGCACCGATGGCTTCACTAGGCTTCTTTTCTTACAGGCCAATGTCCACACACTATACCTCCATTTAATGTGGTTATGCATTGCTCCGACTGACGGAGTTATACAGACATAAAACCTTTTTTTTTAATCAAGTCAAATACTTAGAGAGAAGAGCTGTCTGCAGGCGCTGTAAACACAGCTAATGGTAGGTGGCTACGTAGAATCTTAGATTTAATGTCTCTGCTGTTTTGCTTAAATAAAACATCGATAATTAGTTTAAATGACCTGCATTCATGGTGTTTACTAGCAAGAGTAGCAATATTAATTGTTTAACTTGACTAATCATGTAGATCCTTTCGCGTAGGAACTTCAACTCAGACAATGTTCACTCTTTACAATGTTATTGTCATTATTACAGTCAACCAAAATGGCCAGTATAAAAAAAGGATTACTATTTTACCAACAAATAAACAAAAAACCTTTACCGTTGCTTTCTACTAATTTTGTTGCCCTGCTATTGCCAATATCGGCTTAATTTCAGGAAGATAAACTCTTAAGTGTTATCACCTTACTCAAAGATTTAATTAATTGGCTGACAAAAGAACATTGGCACAATGATTCCATTTAATGTTTTCTCTGATCCTTTTTGTTTGATTTCTTCTGTCAAAAATTAACCTTTGGATGACTGCCAAACAATAAATTAGGGTATTCATTAGACACATCAAATCTAAATTACTATTCAATTAACAAGCCAGTCAAGCTGAACTAATCAACCAATTAAGCCATGTGTCTACACAGAAAAGCTAACAAAAGCTATTCCCCTGGGAAAGCCGTAAACCCCTGCAGAATAATGACAGTGCAAATGAGAAGCTACTGGTTTCAATGGTAAAGAGAGGAAGGGAAGGTTAAGAATCACTATTCAATCCAGTCATTAACCAAAGTTATTTAAAAATAACTAAGAAAGACATAAATTGGCAATCAAAGAAAAGTCACAAATAAAATTATTTTAAAAATAATAACAGTGATCAAAATGTGTTGTTTGATCATTATGATATTTTTTAGTTACTGCTTTTGAACATATGCTTAAGATCACAAGTTTTACTTTAAAATTATAAATTGTGAGGAGCTAACCAAAGATCAGCGTATATCTCCTGGCTAAACACAAAAAAGTCACAAGCACATTGATAAAATCGTTAACTTTGATTATGAAACGTATTGGCCACGGAATTGCGCTGACAATGACCCAGCGTTTATCTCAAATCCAATTATTCTATTTTATTTTATTACTTTCTACCAAGCCCTTATACTGTTGACTGCTGCAGAAAAGCACTTCTGCCGCATGCCAGAAATCCTCCCTGGGATTAAGTTCTGGACTCAGCGATGGCCAATCCACATCTGAAAATTGTCTCATGCCCCCTGACAATTTGATCCTGATGAATTCTGATACTGTAATATTGGAATTTGCCTGTGCCATCAGAGAGGGGAAAAAAATCATTTGGATGAAAATCCTCATTGTTCAGTATATTCAGGTGGTGAAAAGACAACTATATGCTACAACAAGTATCACAAGTAGCTGACCTCATTTGTCTGGACACATACAGTGGCTTTACTGAGCTTTAACATGGTCCAACCAAAGCAACCCCAGATCATAATGCTTCCTCCACAGGTTTGCACTGCAGGTACCAGGCATGATGGGTTGGAACTTTCATCCACCGCTCTCATTACTGCGACGTGGCCATCATTCTAAAACACGTTAAATCTGGATTCATCAGATAACTCGTCACCATTACTCCAGAGTCCAAACATCATGCAGACTGAAGGCCCTTTTTTTTTTTAATCAGTTCTCTGAAGGCTACACAGCTGTTGGTCCCAATAACTATGAGTTCTCTTCACATTGCGCTGTGTAGAAATGCTCTTGGTTTCACTATGAAGCAGTGCCGTGAGATCTTCTGTTGATTTTCTTTGATTATATTTCACAGAACGCTTGACTGATTTTAGGTGATCCAATCATAATCAAGATTTCCCTTACTACATTTATTAATTTTAAATTTACTCACAACATTCACAAGATGATGCTTCACCACTGACCTTCCAGATTTTAATCATGGGCTGGACAGTTCATAACCCTATTTTAGCCATTTCAGCAGACAAACAAAGCCAGTGTTTTGTCTGCTTCATGTAGAGCAGTAATTTGGCACTTTTGAAATAGAGCAATTTTTTTTCCACACCCACAGCACATGCACTCACTGCGTCACCTGCGTTACCTGTTTGCTGACCTACATCAGGGTAGTGACTTCTTTCTTTCTTTCTTTTTTCTTTTTGACCTCTTCTTTTGTATTCACAACACCCAGAGGAAGTTTACAAGAGTTTTGGTGTTGCACTCCTTTGTCCAACCAATCACTGCATCATTACATCATATGGTCCAACCACTGTTTTAACCAGTGTTCACACAGTTAAGAGTTTTTTCGCCAAATAGAAGTAGAAATCGTAATATTTGGTCACACTCTGGCTAGCAAAGAGCCTACTGTCAAGTGGGAACTAAAGAGATTACGAAAGCAGTTCTATGAACTACTACTGACTAGAGTCTGACTGAAAAAAGAAGAGGACCTTCCTCCAACAATCATAAAACAATGTGAAAAAGTTCCTGCAGTCCGGAAAGCATCCAATGTATTCTAGAGTCACCTGGCTTTGTTGCACACTAAATAAATACTAGGAACAAAGACATATAGTGCTCCAAACTTTAATATTTGGTTTCATTATTTCAACTAATTTGCCAGACTTTAAGGAAATATGCTCATCAATACAAAACAATTCCTCTTTCCTTCAGTTATAAACTGTCGCTGGTCAAACTGAATATAATTGTGGTGCATTTACAGCAATTGTTGAAAATATTTGTGGGGATAGATTTTTTTTTTTCTCATTACCTGAAACAAGAGTAGTTGGAAACATGACGTTTGGTAATATTTGACAAATTGTATTTAGAAAGTGGAGAGAAAGCCTGCTGCCACTCGTGTTTGGTGAGCAGAGTTAAAGGCTTTGTCATGGCCCAGTCTGTGTGTGAGACTTCTAGGTTATCTGTGTTGAATGTACCTTTTTGCCACAGGAGATAGTAGGCGGCAGAGGCTGTTCAAAGGTTCACTTCACAAACAGACACACAGCAACCTGAGGGGAACACAAACAGACAAAATATACAGAACTTATATATATAAGACTGCTGGTCAGACCAACACAGTTAAAACATTTATCTATTATTTAATCATGTATAGAAAATTAAAAAACACATAGTACTAATATAGTTTTGTTATATAAAAAAGTGAATGAGATAAAATTGTGACTGAAACATTTGCAACCCATCCACAGCTCATATCCAGATGTCTGAGGTATGATGGCACCACACTAAAGGCCAACGGGGGTTGTAGAAAAGAGAACACCATAATTGTACCAGTAAATGTCAGAACAACCCCATCTAATTGTGCCATTACTAATTCATGTTTATTAATGCCTAATGCAGTGATGGCTCTACAGACAGACTGGGTTTGTCTCTGCCTGTCATGTATGGCTCATTCTTTGCTGATGAAAGCTGCAGGAAGTCTGTTAGTGTTAGGCTGGATGGTGGGTGTGGGGCAGATGCTACATGTAGCGACAGCGCCAAGCCATGTGTGACTTAAACATGAAAGCAGAGTGTTTGAGGCAGCTGACTGATGGAGCTGGTGTCTCGTGCTGGCCATGTGCCAGGGCCTCTGGTCCCCAGTGCCCCAGTCCCTCACTACCCCAGACCCTCTGGGCAAGTACCACGGTTATTGTTTTCACTG
The DNA here is from genome assembly GCA_018398805.1 of Hirundichthys speculiger. NCBI lineage: Eukaryota > Metazoa > Chordata > Actinopteri > Beloniformes > Exocoetidae > Hirundichthys > Hirundichthys speculiger. Next base: position 524,463 of record JAGFBZ010000648.1, read on the forward strand.
CCAAGCAATTAGCAGCACTTAAGATTTATTTAGTCATGCTCTAATGTGTGGTAATTAGCTTGGGGCCCAAGCAAGCCTCTTCATCCCCTCACCTTGTCCCTCAAACTAGCGCAATGTACCAGCGGGAGACAGTGAGGGAATGTGAGGGAAGAGGCAGGAGGTACAGAGGGTGGGAACATAAGGGGAGGTGGAGCAGAGCTGGAAGGATTACGAGAGTGCCAACCCAGCTCTGTGGATCAGCACTTCTTAAGAGATCTTCAGGGGCCTGTTGGCTGAACGCATAGCAAGAGGAAAGGGCAAATACAGCGCAGTTACACTTTTATAGAATGCTTTGTGGAAAAACACCCCTGACACACACCTCGGTCTGGCAGCTCGGTTTGTCATATGGCCCAGGGGGCTCTGCTAGCCTGTCACATGACCATTGCAATGACCTTAAAGGGCAGCTTCCCCAACAAGCTTAGGCCACTCCCCCTGGCTGAACTGCTGTTTGGAAACACAGCCTGGGTCACTGCATAATGTGTGATGCATATGGCCCTCAGGATGGAACTAAGCAAAAACAAATATGAATTTAATTTAGAAATGAGGCCAAACGGATAATCCATAAACTGACATGCAGAGTACAACAAAATATAAAACAGCAAAACCAGTTTAAGTTTGTATACTGTTGTAAATCCATTTTGCTTTTGGTTAACTGATATAACAAACCTGCTGCGCACTGAATGTGCAACGGACATGCATTGAGGAAGACAATACATGAAGAAAGACATTTCCTTTAAGAAAAAGTACAACACAGATTTTGACAGTGGTAGCTCAGTGTCAGTATATGAAGGTCAAAAATTGATTTCATATCGGCATCTTATGTGTAAACAATGACCATCAATCTTTTCTTGTTGGAGAGGCAAGAAGAACATTTTCATCTCTCATTTAAAAGAACCTGACAACAGGTATACACTTTATGCCTTTGTTCATGAAAAAAACAGGAAAAAAATTTGCAATGCAAGATATAACAGACGTTATTTTTGTGTTTAGCATTTGACTGGTAGATGCACTCTAATCATTGTCGGGCTGGGCCTCCTCATCACCTAAAATTACCATCCAGTCTAGAAGGCTGGTGCTATAAATGAAATATCACTTTCCATTTTATCTCCAGGGGTAATGTGATGCTCCAAACCAATCAGAACCTCACATGTCAACCCCTGACCTTTTTCATCTCAATATGACTACCATTATCTTGCAGAATAAGCACCTCACCATTGTTCAGTAGCAATGGGGGGTGGAGGTTATTTAAAGATAAATGCTTCAGTGTTCATGATCCATGCAGCAATCACCCACCAGCATCACGGGAGCAAAGTAAAAACATGTCTGCTACAGCCTGGTGGTTGCATGAATGCACCCGCACACGCATGAAACTGTGTCATTGTCATTGTCATGTTGATTGTTCAGCACTGCTGTGGTTCTACATTTGCCTGGTGAACCTGCTTGGCAGTACTAGGCAAACAGGTTTTAGTGGATGTTTTAATATTATTATGAGTAGTCAAAAGAAGAGTTTAAATGCACAATTTTGGCACATTTTTGGAAGGAAGCACAGATATGTATATAGCCTTGACTTCAGTCGTTCTCTACGGGCAACTGGTTCACTGGTGGCCATCTTAAAACATGAGCGGTGAGAGGAATAATGTCCTCCTAGTAACAACGGTACGAGGTAACAAATGGGAAAAGGACAGATGTAGGGCTGAAATGAAATGATAGCATGATGCTGTGGGTGTGGAAAGTAATCAAGCATTCGTTAGCCTTCTTTTTTTACTCCAACACAAAGGTAAAACAAGACCGCGTATTTCATTTTATGTAGCAGTCAAATAAATACTTTTGACAACCAGTTGTAGGTTTAAAAGCTAAAGCCCAGTACACATACCTGTTATTTATGGATCTGCACGTATCGGTTCATATATATTCACAATGAGTAGATTCACAGCCAGACTCTCTCCAACATGTTCTGTTGCACTGTAGCTTTGTTTAGGGGAAGTTCTGTTGGAGTGTGAAATTTATCGCTGCAACTGAAATATATACACTTCAACAAGCATTCTCCATATAAATCCTGCTAAATTTACTGATCTCATCATGGGACCCAAGTCCAGTGGAGAACTTCTACTACCTATTTGTAACAGATTTTTAGGAAATACCAGCAGCTGAAGGACAGCCTGCATCCTGTAAACACTGAAAATATTCTGAATAGAATTATGGGACTTGTTCCCTTTTCTATTTGAACAAGAAAACATACAGTCATTTTGAAACAGGGCTTACATGTAAAGAATATACACTTATACATGACAAGATAATTAATTTTTTTTCTTTGTAAATAATTTATTTAGTAAAATATCAATAGTGGAGTACCTTTTGTGGGACAAGTAAGCTCACCCTGAGAGGCTGGCATCACCCACATCTAACACTGACTCCACACAACCCCGACCACTCCTCCAAGACAAATGTCAGCTAAAAGATGTTTTCCAACATGTTTTGCCTCGTCTGAACCTACCACCACAACAATACAAGTTTTAAGTTTGCCGCATTCATCTCCATTACCCTGTCGGCTTTTCCAGAGGGTTGAGGATTGTTGCTCTGTTCATCCTCAAGTTCATCCCCTTTCACTTTCATTTCAACTTTCCAGACAGATAGTCCTAACATCATCTTCCACGCCTCTTGGACATATCATAGAATGCAGACTATCAAAGCTGTTTCAAAAATTGCAAACCACTACCAAACCATGAAACTTCCACCACTTGGATTCACAGTTTGTTTGTGGTTCTTCACCTGACTTGTTTGGTCCACACCAACAGGGCCGGCCGTGGCATAGGCAGTACCGGCAAACGCTAAGGGCGCCGTGCATCCAGGGGCCGCCAGAAAGGGAGGAAGAAAAAAAAAAGTGCAACCTCCTGTATTTTTAAAACTAGTGGGTCATTATCATGTCTTAATAAGAAAAGAATAAGCCGACATTAATCTAACTGCGTAGCAAAGCCTTCAAAGTTGTAGTAATAATAATAATAATAATAATGACGTAGCTTACTTTCCAAAGACCCCTCCGACTAATCGGACGTTGCCTTCTAGGTCGAGATTCACTAACTGAAAATGTCAAAACGTCCAAAACTTTATGGTGCCCAGGGGAGGGAAAAAAAGAAAAGAAGAGGAGAAAAGATGACAAAGAGAAGTGGTACGTAAAGTAAAGATGATGTCAATGATATTATTTTGCTGTTGCAGAACAATTATTGATAAAATCATTAACCGCTATCGTAACATCAATAAATAGCCAGCACTATCTGTTAGTTTTAACGTCAGTTAATGTTACGGAAGGTCCTTTTGTGAAGGAAAATAGTCATGTAACAACCCTTATCTTTCCTTCCTTGTAACAGTCAATCAGAATGCTGTTCATTTTTTCTACAGTTGTCAGCCTCGCTGTTTGTTGTGTTACAGCTGATATTGTCTACAATGAGTTTATCACGCATCTTTTCATCAGTCTTAAAGTACACATTATTGTGTCATTATGCATAACATTCCCTCCTGCTATATTTTACTGCAGTTTACTGAGTCTTTGCATTCTTAGCATTTGTTTGTAATGACAATAAAGCTGAAATTATTACTAATATATGAATGACTCATATAATTTGCATATCAGAAAAAGAGCATTGAACATAAAACTGTATATTTCACAACATGCCTGTATCTCTAGGTTTTATATTCAATTTAATTTTATTCTTGAAATCATGTGTTTATTAGACTAGTGTCACATACTCCTCCTCTGTCCTCAGATGCGGTGCTGAGGTTTCTCAGTCCGTCCTCTACAAATGCTCCTGTCGCTTCCACATCAGCAGCACATCCCTGCACTGATGCAGCAGCATCAAGCGCTGCTCCGGTCATCTCCACCTCAGCACCTACACTTGTGTTTAAAATGTTTGAAATTGTTCATTTTTTGTATTTGTTTCTTTAATTCTTTCTAAGTAATTTCATGGACAATTGCATTATTTAAATAAAAGAATGTCAAAGACAAAGTTATTAAGTTTCTTGTGAGTATATGTACACTAGCAGTGGAATTTACTGCGATGCAAGGGGGCCGCCACCAAAAAGCTTGCCTAAGGGCACGAAATGGTTAAGGCCGGCCCTGCAGACCTGACTCTGTGATGAACACCCTGTGATGCCTGAAAAAGCTGTTATTTTTCTTTACTCATTACTTTCATTACTCCAAAAATGGCAGGTATTTGTCAGAATGTTAACCAGCAAACTGTAATTTGCAATTTTTTTTGTCTTGCAAAGTAAAAGCTTTGTTCGTGGGATGCAGCTCAAATTTATATAATCTGTCTCATACTTTCTGAATGTATATGGATGTCCATTCATATCAGCAGCTGCAGAGTTACCTGCAGATTCTGAAACTAAATTCGACAGCTCCTGGAGACTTTATTTGCATCAAAAGTCTACTGTTAAACTGAACCTGCAGAGGCAACCAGTCCTAAACAAACTGTCTTCTGAAATCAACACCACATGTATCCTTTTTTTTCTTTCTTTTTTTTTTTTTCCCGTAATTCCTCAATAGACTCAAAGGCATGCCCAACTTGAGTCATCAAAGCAGTCATCTTGAATCTTGGCACCACAACAACTACCATTTGAGCGCATCTGCTTTTAGACATGCATTTAATAGTTCCGTGTGAAGCAGGAAATCTTAATTCCATTTGAGAAATTGAAGAAAAGTTTCACAGAAAATTATTTCAAAATATCACAGTGAACCATGTCCGAACTATTGATTAGTGTGGATAAGATGTAAAACACAGGAAACAAAATATTTTTAGGTCATTTTTTTAAAAATTGAATAAATTTTTTTAAGTTACCCTAAAAAATAAAGGAAACAGCCATTTGCCTTTTGCAAAAAAAAATATATATATATATATATATATATGGTACTAAAAAATATGAATTTAAAATATTGTGCATAAAATCAAATGATGGCATCTTTTAAGGTCCTCGTTCTCCCCTATTTTTACTTCTTTTTGTGTTGTTTTAATTTACTTGGACTTTCACTGCTTATTGCACACAGATTTGCAGTGGTTCGGTTGAAGGACTTTCAAACGTTCTCCTGAATTTCATAAAACAGCAGGAAAAAGATGCTGTTCCATCCAACATATGTCAATAGAAGAATATGCTTAAATGAATATATTAATATTTTTGTTCTTTTCTCAGTTCCAACATAGTTATTATCGATGATGCATGCATAATGTTAGAGAGGGTCACAGAATGGTCCTGTTTTAAATGTTATATTTCCATGATTGGTTCATTCTCTCCATTTCCTGTTCATTGTACGCAAGCAAACTCTATTGTCTGTGGGTAGACTCTGCCCGGCCCTCAGAGGGGCCATCCCCAGGGAGCACTGCATCTTTTATTAATCAGGGGCGCAGCACCACATCCCCGCTTATCTAATTTAGCAGCCTACCTCCATACAGCTATGTTGGGCTTGGTGTGGAAAGAAGGGACAGGGACATGGGGGTGCAGCTGGGTGTGGATAGAGTGGGGGTTGGGGTGATTCCTTTGGTTTTTTTTTTCATATTGTGGGTGATGCAGGGCAGGGGAGAGACACACAGAGGGAAGGTAGCGACTTATCAGACACCTCGTCACCAAGTTTTAGGTCTGAATCACAATATAGCAAATTACCTTCTGCTGACAAGAAAAAATGAGCATGGCCCCCATATGAAAAAAATAGGATTGTCAGGAAGAGGTGACACATTGATTGCTTAGTATGCGCATCTAGAAGGCTGGGGTTCAGAGGCGTCCTCCCTATATATATGTAGAGGAGGCACGGCAGTGCGCTGCACAGCCGTGAAGGGGGGAATGAGAAATTGAAATGCCATTTTAGATTGGAGTCCCTTCCTCAAACCAATCTTTCTATTGTAGCACATTCTATCCCATATTAGCCCCACCATATCATAGTATAGCCCTTTGTCTCACAGCGAATAACCTTAAGACAACTACAAAAACATAAAACAATTTGGTCTTCAGTGACACTGTAATCTATTTGAAAATACTCTGGTACATGAATTATACTCATGTAAATAGAAAACCAGTTTCCCTGTGTTTTTACAGTTTTTTTTTTTTTTTTTTTTTTTTTGGGGGGGGGGTTTCTGGTTGATGCCCCCCCTCCCTCTTCCATCTCATCTGTGTCATGGCTCAGATGAATCAGTGTCACCGGTGTTGAGAGCACTTACTGTCAACCTTGGTGCCCCGGGCCACAGCACTGATGGACACAAACTATAAAATATCAGCCCCTTGGGGAGACATTGCTCAAACACTGCCCAACAGCTCTGAGGGGTGGGGGTTGTGGGTGGCGGGGTGAAGTGGTCAGTGTGAATGTGCATCTGTGATGCAAGAAAAAAAAAAAAGAAAGAAAAATGGGAATTTCTTCTTCATCATTGTGTCTGAAAATGTATATAATCCCGAAGACAATATTCATGATAACTGAAGTTCCTTAACTTCAGCTGTCTTGAATATAAGTGCACGCAGCCGTATGGAAAAGCCACAAATTAATCAATCAATGAAATCAATGGCTCCGTCTGTGGTCATGTCTTTTATCAGTTAATAAGTGGTAAAAACATCCCACCCTCAGAAGAGGGGACACACAGAGTTGCACACAACACAGGACTGGAACGTAGCTCTGCTACCGTTCTGCATTGGTGCGTTCACGTAAACACATTGCTGCAATCTGGGGGACCGTCTCAGAAATACACCATTGCCCATAAAGTTGGAATAATTTGGTTTTCAGACTTTCGATCAAGAATAAATCACATTGTCACATTGTGACATTTCATGAGAAGTAAAAAAAAATTTGATTCCAGCTTCATGGGCGACAGCGTGGAACAGTGTAAGGTGTGAGCTACTCTTGATTGGGTTTGTGTGCGCTGCTGATTGGCTAATTAGGGATTAGTCTGCTGGGAAACAGTGGACAAAGTTTTGTCCACTGGGGGTGGTGTTTTCTGGTGGTGTAAAACTAAGAGTTAAAACAATTATCCAATTGCAGGCATCGTCTGTGCTTTTCACCTGTGCTACTTCATTATTTAGCGTTTTTGCCGTTTTATCCTGTTTGTAATGAAATGTTGTGGCTTCCCTCCTGACTCCACTTAACTTTCAGCCAGTCAGCATTTGACCTACATGGAGCCTCACCTCCAAAAGCTATGTTAAGTTGGCCTTTCAGAGAACTGAATACAAAGCCAGTCTGTAAATTGAATGCCCAAAATCCTTCTCTTTGCATGATCTGCGCTCAATGCATGCTATCATAAATGAGCCTTGAATCGGGAGAGACGAAACAATCTTGAAGAGAGGAAGAAGAAAAGCTTTTTCAGTTCTGCGTATGAAAGGCTCCATCCTCCACATATCGATGGGCTGCTCTTCCTTTTCAGATCTACAAGGCCAGTGTTCATGTCTAAGAATTCCCGTTTGTGTATGTGTCTCTTAACATGCCTTCACCATATCGCTCAGTATTGATGATTCATTTACACCATCTTAAGTCTGCGTCCTCCTGACTCACCTAGTAACACAAAAAAGGCTCCTTTGAGATTCAAAGACAAAGGGATTATGTAGAAATGGAAGTCATAAACTGCGCAGTGGACTAGAAGTTCATGTTGCATTCTACTGTTAAGAGTATTTAGGACTTGTGGAGTGGCTTGGAAGAAAAATCTTAAATGTAAAAAGATAGATCAAAAGCAATCAAATCACAGCTTGTTGCTTATCTTAATTTTTCTTCTTTTTTTAAACTCTTGTTCAGAGTTATTCTGACTCATACCTTAATAGTAGTTCTTCTGACAACCTGGCAGGTAAATAACATATTTATGTGTGCATTTTTTTGTGTGATAAAAATATAGATAAGAATGGACCAATGTATAAAATATGATTGTTGTTTTCTGTTTTGTTTGTTGGTTTTTTTTTTTCAACTTTAAACTTTCTTACTAATTTTAGCCTGGCCAATACTGACCTTTTTTTTATTGATACATTTATACATGATATAGTACACAAACTCCAGATGTTGGTAGAAAAGGCCTCTTTACTGTAAATGTTAGTTCCAACCAAAAGAAATGTGGAGCATTTAAGAGGAGACGTGGGACATGTCCTGAACACCTCGAGTAACAGTCACTTAAGCTCAGCACTCGTCTGCCAGGCTGCCACATGGTAAAGCTCATCTATAATTTGTGATGAGTGTAATGGCATCTCCACTTCATGATTATGTGATATTCTTCACCTCTGCCATAACTAGTGAGGACAAGAGGGGGAAGTCTAAATGGGGTGCCTCTAAGTTCAAGCTGGGGGAGAAGAGGAGTGGAAGGTAGGTGTGTGGAAAGAAAAGGAAGTGAAGCAAGCTCCATAAACTAATAACCTTGTTGATGCTAACAACATCAAGAATAAAAATATATATATATTCAATTAAACATCAGTCTTTTATGCAATATTACCTGAATAAATTATTTGATTGTGCATGCTGATAAAAATAAGCTGCAATTTTAAGCTCACTTTATCAGATGTCTCAGCTCGCTCTAATCAGGCACCCTGCCAGTAAAAACGGTAAGAGAAAGCAGTTAAGTCCTTCCTCTGTGATGCAGACCCCCAAGAAACTCTTGTTAGGGGAATCATGGCATCCTGGTTTTGTCGGGGATTACGTCCACCAGTGAGATCTCATGAGGGAACCTCTTAGACTCATTTTCAGCAAAGTGCATTGCTATGCTCTCATAACTGATCTCAATGTTATGAATAAGTAAACAACAAAATTTTTCCAGTCGTTTAATCTTTGAGCACTGCAATTAGTAAGTCTGTAGTTTGTGCTGCCTTTTTTTTTTTTAACTGCCCTTATTATTGTTATTGAAATGTCATGCTCTTATTTAGCTCAAGGATGAATAATAAATAAGCTATAATTACTATCTTGAATGAGCTGACGGCTTCTCTGGGTCAATGGCAAAGAGGGACCCCCCCATTTTCTCTACTTTCTTTTTCTCGCTTTCCCTTCTTCTTCCTCTCTCTCTTTAATTGGATCTTGTAATTAGTTTCTCTGATGGATCTGGGAGGTCTGAGGCATCCTCTACAGCGTTCATTAGTGTTCTTGGAGGAGGGTGAAGCTTTTTAAAAGCTCTCCCTGCTAAATCCCTCACAGGTCATCACACGAGATATGATTTTGCCCAAACATAACCGGAGCAATATTTCCACCAAGGTCTTCCTATGTACCACCAAAACGGAGTAGATCAGTACTGTGGCTCTATAGAGAAAGTTTAAAGTGTTTCCTCTGTAACTGACATGGAAATTTTATATATACTGTATATATATATACTTTTTAAAAAATGAATCCTTTGTGGACTTTTTTTTAAATTGGTGCTCCACTTAGGAAATAGAAATGAAAAAAAGGAATATAACACACATTAAAAAATGCCCATATGATAGTGGCTGGAGTGGTTTGAGCTGAAAATTATAATACAATGCCAAAAAAAAAAAAAAAAAAAAGAATCAGGCAGTGCATGGTTGCAGCTGAATGATCTGAAATCTGAGGTAAAATGTCCTTTGGCTTCTTACTTTAAAACTGGCCAGCTTCAACAAATTCTTTTTTTTTTGACATGTACACATGTACAACACACACACAATCACACACACTGCTCACCCACGCCCCCAGCTCCACCCTACCCCCCACCCCCCAATATTTCCCCCCCCCACCCTTCACTGGCCAGGCTACACTAGACATCTCTCCCTAATCAGCAGCCTCGTCTTGCTCAGAGTGGTTGCCATAGTAATGTGCCGGCTGGTCGACATGGCAACCACTCCGAGGTCCACTATTAAATGAAGAAGAGTGGAGGGAGAGATAGGGAGAATGGAGTTGGGACACAGAGAGAGAGGCAGAGACAGGGAGGAAGAACAGTAAAGACAGTGAGAGACGGGGAGATATTGTCCAAGATGGGGGAGGGTGGTGTCTGGGTGGGGTAGATGGGGGGACGGGGGGAGGGGGGGTACATGGAAAGATTGAAGAAAACGAGTTTAAGGAAAGGGAGAAGGAAATGGAGACGTGACAGGAGATAACAGGAGTACTTGAGCCACCTATTGCGGTGCATGGTATTAAAAGCGTCCGATGTGGCGCAACAAAGCCATTAAACTGAAGCATGACGTCATTTAGTTAATGCCTCACACTAACAAATGTATTCACAGAAAAAAATGCAAGTGCACGTTGTCCTGATTCAGATAGAGGATCATAAACTAATATAATTTAACAGCGAGTTACTATGTTTTTGTCACTCTACCGACAAAAACCTTTTTAAAAGGATATTGATAATGTATGATAGTCTTTACTGAATTCATGATCGCTGAGTGTATTTGCACGTTTATTTTAGTGTCAGAAAAAAAGGGGGTTGCTCATTTGAGGTTCCTGTGAAATACAAAAACAGGAAGTAGTGAAAACATTTTTCACAATCTGCTTAATCAGCAGCAAAAACCCTTTCTCTTTAAGATAATGTCATTTTTGGCAGCATGAGACATTTTTTTGCCATCCACCTGCTTCAAAAAACATTGAGCACCTCCATTTCATTTACCTTGGTATGAAAAAATGGTATATATGTAAAGTGGGTGCGTGATTTCAAACCACACCACAGGCCCAACAGTCTCTGGAGCCCTTCTGCCATTCTGCCATCAGTGGAAAGTAAAAATTCACCAGAACACACAGATTTCAGGATGCCTCTGTAGTATTTTACCCCACTCACTCTTTCCTCTCCCCCCAATCTGCTTCCCTAACTCATTCTGTCTCACTCTTGCCATCTAATTTCATCTCACTCTATCTTGTCTTTTGCCACTACTGTGCATTTTTTCTTTCCACTATTTTTTTATCCCTCTCCATCCTTTCTGAATGGAGATCTCTGTCTTGCTTCCTCTGAAAGTCTGTTTTTTTTTTTTTTTTTTTTAAATGAATGAAATGCCATTCCATCAAGATGCCAATACAGCAGTGACACAAAATAGCATTTGTTGCCTTGTGTGTGAAATTCCTCTATGAATTGGAGCCCTCACTTTTTTCCCTGGAGCATCTTATGAAAGCTAGCTAATTGCATGTCCACATTGTAGCGTCAGTCTCTGGTTCCCCAGTGCACCATTCAGAGGCAATTAAAGTGAGCTTAAACAGAGTAAGAAAGTGCGTCATCCTCTTAATGCAATTAAGGAAGTGTGCACACAAACATGCAGTAATAGTCTGAAACACAAAAACAGGAACACATAGAGAGAACACAAGACAAAAAAAAAGCAAGTAGAAAAGGTTAATTTATCAGGCACTGCAACACCTTAGTTTGATTGCATCAAAAATGACTTTCAGAACCAAAGGTCTGTTGCTCAACTGTGTTTTTAAGAGTTTACAATGCAAACTCAAAAGTCCAAAATATGTTCTGCTCAATAAATAATCCTCCATCTTACTGTCACATAGAAAACGTACTGTATTTGATAGATAAATATAATACATAGCTCTTTTATGTATTTAAAGCATGAATTATATTTGAGTTATAGGGCTTGGAGTGAAAAAAAACTAACAGCCAAATAACTGACTTTTTATTTTTGTTGAGGTTCAGAAATGTCGAAACAGCACAGTAGAGAGAAGGAGAACAAAAGTAAGACAGTTATATAATGTAGTAATAAGCATAGTCATGGTTTCTGAATAATTCTACCTTAATGCAGAAGGTAAGAAAAGGTTTAATGTAATAAATTACATACCTTGAAGTGGTCATGCCAACATACTCGTGGTGCTAGAACATGTAGGGTGAAATGGCAGGCCTTCGCTGTGGCACATCATTTTTCACTGTAAAAGTCATGCTCTAACAGTTAAGTCTCTGACATACAGTGTGTGATTACAAGGGCTCGATGAATTCCATTTAAAAAAAATCCAGCAAGGCTTTATTATAAAACTGAAAATTTAAATCTGCTTTGAAAAGTGAATAACTTCCAGTTTCACTGTAATTTTGTATGTGCGGCAGCCTTGCTTTTCCTGGGTAAATTCCACTAACCCCCACTTTCCTTTGGAAATTTGAGGGAAAATGGCAAAAGTACACTACAGTCCCTATTGAGAGGGGGCGTGAAATGTCTAGGAAAATTTCATCACTTGTTTCCAGCACTTTAGCACATTGTGTAGTAGCAGCATCTGGTCAGAACCATCACTAACATTTGTGTTCAAGCCAGCAACAGATTATCTAGACTGAAACACAAGAAATGGAGGCTAAAACTGAGGTTTAAACTGAAAATGAGATCAAACTAAAGGAAATGACAGAAAAATGCATGTGACAACATTGCAATATTAATTTAAATGTGTTTGACACTACATGGACAACTACATAACTCTTTTTCTTATAATAAATACATACTGGCATGAATGAACATGTGCATTCATAATCGTGCTTACAGAGGTCACAAGCAGCAGAAAACACAGTGCTATCTTTTGTCATACATGAAGGCTCCATAATTACTATTGATCCATCATTATACTGTTTAGCTCACAAATTGAATTTCTCTAAGTTTCCAGGCAAATTAAGTGCCTTACAAGTGACAAGATGCCTGGAAACAAATCTATCTCATCTGACCACAGCTCACAATACACAAATGGCAAAGAGAGCATTTATACTTGGCCCCTGTGTTTAGACATAATTCCCTCCTAATGTTTCACTTTTTTTCTTTTCATTTTGTAATCCCCATCGTGTTGATTTTTTTCTTAGATTCTTCCTGTTTTGTGACCAAAAGAATGTGTTGGTTTTTTTTATTATTTTGCATGCATGTTAAATCTAAACCACAATAGACTGGTTTTCCATACAATTACAGTTGAAAGCAGAACTTTACACATACTAAATAAAAAGACACATAACCTTTTCTTCCTCACTGCCTGACATTAAATCAAACTAAACATTTCTTGTTTTAAGACAGTTAGGATTACCTAAATTATTTCTATTGGCTAAATTCCAAATTGAAAGAGAAAAATATATTTTTTAGATATTTTTTTAATGACTTTCATCAAAGTCATTAGTTTACAGACACGTCCTTACTACTTGGTATGATTGCCTTTGAACTTCATGATTTGGGTCAAGTGTTTTGTGTTTCCTTCCACAAGCTTCTCACAATAGTTTGCAGGAATGTTGGTCTGTTTCCTCCTGACAAAACTGGTGGAACTGGAGTCAGGTTTATCGGCCACTTTGCTCACACGCTTTTTCAGTTCTGTCCACAAGTTTTCGATAGGATTGAGATCAGGCTTTGTGATGGCCACTGCAAAATATTTACTTTGTTGTCCTTGAGCCACTTTGTAACTAATTTGGCAGTATGCTCAGGGTCATGGTGTCACTCCTGTACTTCATAGTTGGGATGCTGTTTTCAGGCTTGAAACCTTTCCCCTTTGACATCCAAATACAACGATAGTCAATATGGCCAAAAAGTTCCATTTCAGTTTCATCAGACTACAGGACGTGTCTCCAAAAATTAAGGTTGTTGTCCCTGTGTGCATTTGCAAACTGTAATCTCTTATTTTTGTGTGTTGCTTTTGGAGTAATGGCTTCTTCCTGGCTGAGTGGCCTGTCAGCCCATGTTGGTACAGGACTCGCTTCACCGTGGATAATGATACTCTCTTACCAGCTTCAGCAGCATCTTCACAAGGTGTTTTGCTATTGTTCTGGGGTTACGCCAAAGCACATCCATCTCTGGGACGCAGAACCCGTCTCCTTCCTGGGCAGTATGGTGGCTGGACATTCCAGTGGTTTTTATATTTGCGTATAATTGTTTGAACATCTGAACGTTGGCACCTCCAGCCATCTGGAAATTGTACCCAAAGATGAACCGGTAATGTGGGGTCCACAATATCTTGGCTGATTTCTTTTGATTTTCCCATGACGTCACACCATGGACGCGTGTTTGAGGTGTACCTTAAAATACATCCACAGGTTTGCCTCAAAGATAGTGAGAAAAAAAAGTTCTTTTTACACACTGTGTGTAAACTTCTGCTTTCAACTATAAATGCCACTCAGACGACTATTATGCATATGCTATTATATGCATTATATCAGAAAAAAAAGAGAAAAACTGCATTTACTCATTAATAGGCAATAAAGTACTTATGAGGACGAAGGGGAGGAGGTATTGGAACAGATACAAACCACACTTACAGATGTGGCAGATCAAAAGCATAATAACTGTTTGTTTCACTCATTTGTGTCATTCTTGCAGTCTTTTCTTTTTTCTTTCCCTAACTCTCTGCCTTGGTTAAACATCATGTTGCCAAATGCGATTTTGTAAGTTGCTTTAATCACACATCAACAGGAAATTTCTCAAAAACTTGGTAATGTGACTGCTTAAGATTGCATGTTTGTTGCAGTAACTTCTTGAAGGAACAGGAACATGTTTTTTTTTTTTATTATTATTATTATTATTATTATTTTAAGGTCTATCCATTTTCTAAATTCCCAGAAGTGCCTTGCACTGCAGGATCAAAGGATGAGAAAGATACACAAAGAGCATTACTATCCTTTTACACTGGAAGGATGTGCCTAAACTATGCTGTACAATGTAAAAGACAAGAAGGTCTGTCTTTTCAGGTAGCAGATATTTCCCTGAAAGGGCAGACCCACTGTCAGTGAGCAAGACTAAGGTGTGGCCTCAGTCCTGAGAGAAAGCAGCTCTCAGTGACAGAGGTGACATATTGTCTTTATGTGAGAGAAATGTGGAATTGCAGCTGTCTTCAATTATAATCCGGCAGTCTACTTAAGAAACACCAACGTACTCATACAATTAAAACCTGAAAAGTTTGTCTACTCCCAGATTTAGCTTTTCTTTGCCTGCCAGACCTCTATGAACTCTCTGACTTCTTTCTGCACAAACATATATCTTATTTAAATAATGTCAGCAAACACTGAAGTAAAATCTATTATCTTTTTTGAGCAAACTCTTAGTTACAACTGGGATATGTTTGCAGAGGCTGGGTGTCATATCAACACTGATTTAATATTGCATTTTTTAGAAGTAAATAAAAGAAACTAAAGAAAAAAAAACAAAAGGGGGCAGTTTATTCTGGACGGTTTATACAGTACAACACATTAAATATTATCAAAATGACATTACCTGCATTAATATGATACAGTAGGTGTCTAATTACAGCAGTTAATTAAATAAACCAAACAATAAAAATCCCAAGATGAACACAGATGGATAATTTGTCGAACTAAGTTTCTTTTCCACACATGATGATATCCCAAACATCCTCAGCAGAGTTGGATCTGAATTCATCTCCGTCCTACTGTCAGCTGACTTTCAGCTTCATTTGTTAAGGTTGATAATTCAGTAATTTACCAAAACATGTTGTTCAACAGAAACCTTCATGTGCTAAGAACATACTGAGATAAACACTGATCTAATCCAGTCATGTGTTTTAACTTTGCAGTTGTTGAAATTATGTGCCAACTGAACTTCCTGATGCCTTTTTTGATAGCTTCTGTAACAACAAAATATCACAGTGAAAGGGAATATTTACAGTAGTGTGTGTCATGTCAAAACACCTTTACATATCGGTGCTGCAAAAGTAACTTAAAAGTCCTAAAATGTCAAAACAGACCCTAACCAACCACAAATTACTACAAAAGACACAAAGAATAAAATATTTAAATTAAAAAAAGGTAGCTATCTCATGCCTTGATAGATAACGCTGCATAAAATATGAAGATGCTAGAATCTCATTCAAGCCCCAGTAAAATGTATTTAAAATCTGTCTAAAAGTGCTGAGGATGGATTATTTCAGTTTACTGCCAAAAATTTGCCACAGCAATCACGTAAATGGACAGTAAGGGAGCAGATACACAGTACATGCACACTATTCATATCTGCCTCACAATGGACTACTTGACTGTAGAGTGGGCTTCGGCACCCCTGTTATTTGGCCGGCACGGTCACCATCACAGCCTTTTCTGTCACCAAATGTAAAGTCCAACTGCCCTCCAAATCCCTCCCAATTATAAAAGGTCCTTGAGTTGCTGTTTTGCCCCCTCTCCAGCTCCTGTCTGATTACTGAGTGTGGGGTGAGCTGCGCAGGCAATCAGCTGCAAAGCGCAGAGGACCAAGAGGACTGGGGGAAAAAAAAAAAAATCAAATCCAAAACACTGCAAAAAAATAAACTAAAGGGAGACTACTGGACCGCAATTACAGGCCATCCAGCCAGGCCCCTGCTCCAGCACTCAAGAGCTGCCGTGATTTTCGACAGAAAAGGTTATTAGTTTTTATTGGAGGAAATAGATGCTGGGTGGCTTTAAATGGCACAGTAATGTGGGGGTGGTGGGGTGCATGTGCTGGCTGTCGGGAGGCCTCCTGACCCAGGTCTCCCCAGAGACCCATTGCACTGCCAGAAAGACACACAGAAGCCATCACGCAGCCTCTTCCCTTCCCCCAGTCGTCAAGCCATACAACTCCTGTTTGAACTCCACAGCAGCGCCTTGGTCTGTGGCCTTGAACTCAACCAGGACACTCACTTATTTTCCTCTGTAGACACACGCCGAGCATCACTACTGATGTTTATGCAACCTTACATTATTCCTTCTTCTTCTTCTTGTCTTTCTTGTGGTTTTGATGTTTTATCTAAATAATCGTCGTGGCTGTTTAAAACTAATTTTCTTTGCCACTTTAATTATTACCTAAACGCACAATCAATCGTTTAAAAATATTCAGGCTGCGCCTCTGTACATGCAGACTCATACACACATGCTTCCAGCAGAAGCGTCACATGTGAAAACATTATCAGTAAGCGTGGCGGCTGTGTGTTTGCTTGGCTCTGTGTAATGTCTGCCAGTAGATTTCCTGTCACGAGCACGTGAGTCTGCGGCTCCAGAAGGAGAAGAGAAGTATGCAATCATATTTGCCTTTGTGCAGGGCTGCCAGTGTGTGTACTCTGCTGTGTGTGATGTTATTTCAGATTGTGTAAGCTATGATCTGCCTGCATCAGATGAAGCGTTTTCCACAAGCGTCGGTGTTGTTTCTGTCCAGTGATAGGCACTAATCACACACAGGTGCTTTTATCAGCCAGAGGTAATATACTGAAACATTTGAATGATTTGACTGTTATTCCGCGCACATGATGCGACATTTCAGTCACTTAGTTACGTAAAATGCAATTACTTTATGAGTGTATGTGTCAAAATATGTTGCTGTATGTCAAAGTAGATAATATGTTAATGTTATCTTTTGTGAGAGCTTGCATGCATGTTTGTCTTCATTGTGCTTGCTCCACATGCTCCTTTCCTAATCTGTATTCAATGCAGGTAGGCTCCAGCATGGACCTGCAGCTCAGTAACTAATGGAGGGGCTGATGGGGGCTTGATGACGACCACTGGGCCATTTGTACACACACACACACACACACACACACACACACACACAGATTGCACATTTACAAACACTATTGCTTTTTCCAGCCATAGCTGCGCCAAGCTAGTAGTCAAGCAAGTTAATTACACTGACCATTTAATACTGGTGATTTTTTTTTTCTTTAGCACGCAGTGCAATTTGATAAATTTTATCATCTTTCTGAGTAAGTGAAAAACAATTATAGTGCAAGATATCACCTTTTTCCTAGGTTCATGTTGTTGCTGCAGCTAATGCTGCTGCTTCTTAGATTTCTGGTTTTAGAGAAAACCAGGCAATTATAGAATTGCCTCCTCTGCAAACTCCAGCAAACCACTGCCATCTAAGCTGATTGCCAGGAAGTGCAGGGAATTAGAAAATTAACGTCACAACAGGGTCAGTGCATTAGCATGGCACACACATTAAACTTGCACCATGTGTTTCACTATGTCACCGTTCCAATGACTAGAGCTTTACAGTTATGTTTAATTACATTTTGCTTTGCACATTTTTTTTTCAATAATCAATTCAGAGCATTTTTGCAAAAACATTTCAGGAATGAGACAGTCCACCGAAGTTATTTTTCATATCATTTTATCATTATTGTATCTATTGTCTGTTTTTAACCTGTTATACTGTCTGGGTTAAGGTGGTCTCTGGGACGGCGCCCCCTGTGGTTGCAGGCTGTGGCGCCTCTCAGTGTGGATGGCCTCCCATAGGTGGTCTTTCCTCACCTGGATCCTCAGTGTCCTGCCATGTTACTTAACTGTTTTACTTTGTGCTGTGAGGGTGCGTGTGTGTGCTTTGTGTGTGAGCGTGAAAGGGACGGGTCTTTCTTTGTTGTGTTCCTGTTTTATTTTATTCTGTAAAGTACTTTGTGTTACATTTTATATGTATGAAAAGTGATATATAAATAAAGTTTGATTTGATTTGATTTGATTTGATTTGATATCTGTGTCTAGGGGTTTTTTGTGCTGGACCTGTCGGTTTGGACAAGAGGGACAACCTGCGATTATTAGTCCCAATAGCAAAAGTGAAAATGAGCACCAACTAGTAAATGACTGATTCTTTTCTCAAGAGTCTCTCAAGGAAATACTGAATTCATTTTGTAAAAGCTACCCTTCTCCCAAACCTTTTCAGGACATATGACAACACAGTTAATTTTCAGCAAAGGAAAACATGAATATAAGCATAAACCCGCATACATGCAAATTCCAACATTAACTCAGCAGCCCACTGATATCTACGACTAAAATCTTACAAGGCATGTCCAAACCTTTGTCCTGTTACAGATCATGTGTTTTTAAATCATTAACACAATTTATCTTTAATAGTGCAACAGTGGAAAAAATATTACCAAGAATGCAAAGTGATTGTAAAATTAGGTTCCCACCTTTTATTCCAGTCACTGCTGGAAATTGAATTTTTTTTTTTTTTTTTTTTTTGACCACAGCAGAAATCAGGAAGAAAACACTCTTTGTAAGTCACGGCACAAACCCACTACCAAGGTTGTGGCAGCGGCCACAAAAAACAGCAATTCTCCTGGCAAGACTGTGACCAGAGTACAGTTGCCTCAAAGTACACACATTTTCAACCTCCTCAATGAATTTAGTTCCTTGAAAACGTTAAGTATCCTAATAGTCCCATAAGCCACGCCTCCCAACTGTACTTTGTCACAGCGGTAGCTCATAACTGGTTACCAACTCACACTGTTGATACACAACATTGTAGCTATGCATCAGCAGGTCTTTATTTCCATTTCTGAGTCACTGAACATGCTGATTAACATTTAGATAACAATTTTACTCTGAAGGCTCATCTGGACTAGTGACTAGTTGTGAGTAATTCAACCACCACTGTACTCATGCCTTCCACAGCTGCATCTCATTTTCAAAAACAAATCACCAGTACATTATCACCCTGTCAAAGGGGAAGGCCAGACTGGTTGAGTGATAGTGCCATTGTACACGAGTATTTATACATTAAAAATATTTAATTTGGAAAAGATTTTAACAAACAAAAAATTGAATTGCAATTATTCGCAATGAACTACACCGAGTCATACAACTGATCATGAATTAAGCTTTTTATCACTATCAAATTCACTTACCTCCACGCACATAACATTTATACCACTGATACTCTTACTCTAATGCTGTCTGTCTGCCTAGCCTGGGCTTTGGATTTCATGGGGATGTTGACATGAAACATTTAACTTAAACAATTTTTTTAAAACACATCCAGTGCAATAGTGCAGCAGTAGCCTCCTGCAGCAGGACAACGCAACCAGCCAGACCACAGAAACTACTCAGGGATGGGTAGAGGAGTGCGAAGGGTTTACCCCAGCCCCCAAACTCCTCAGATGCAGGTCCGAACAACCATCTGCAGAATCCAGTGGAATCGACCATATTCAAATTGGCCACATCCCAAAACCCACAGGGCCCAAAAAGGATCCACTGCCAGTACAAGAAAACACACAACACTCCCACAGAGCTTGTGTTCATGCTGTGTTGTGTCAGGGCAGCGAATATAAAATATACATATACTCTCTCTGCTTGTCCCTCCTGTGGGTCCTGCACCAGAGTGCTGGAAGCCCGAGGGTTCTACACAGGTAACCTGGCTGTTTCCTGGGACCGTGCTCTTCTGGACAGGGATCTCTGATGTTGTTCCTGGAGTCTGCGGGAGCCGCGATCCCAGTTTGGAGGTCACAGCCCCGGGTGCTCCGATTACAACTGGCAGCACTGCTGCCATCCTCTGCATCTAGCTCCTCTCACTGGGGGTTGCCTGTATAGCAACATTACAGCAGTTTGACATTCTCTGCTTGAGTTCATGAGTTCTCAGTTGTGCTGATCCAGTAGATTACCGCTCTTCTGAATGTCCCCACGCCTCAACAATATATGATAAATTACGAAACAGTTGTGTCCGTACAATCCCTCTTTTTTTTTGTACCTGTACCCTGCATCCATCTGTTTTTTTATGTTATGATTTGGTCCCCTGGCGTTTTTAACTTTCCTGTTTTTATCTTTTCTTTGTATTTGAATGGCCTGAAGCTGTGTAAAGCACTTTGAATTGCCTTGTTGCTGAAATGTGCTATACAAATAAACTTGCCTTGCCCTCTCTCATACCATGCAGTATCTGTGGATCTCCTCCAGTTAACTTGTCTCCCCCCCCGCTTTCCCCCCCTTCTCCTTCTCTGCTGAGCTTGGGGCAAAGAGCTGACAGCTAGTGACCTAGGAGCCTCTGAGGTTCCCAGGGAGAAAGGTAATGGGCCCAACCCCGGAACGCACTCTCACTCTCTGCACACACGAGGCTGCCGGCAGCTTTGATCCAGTAGCCCCCGCTTTGGTCTCCTGACGACTGGTGAGGAAATTCATAGGAACAACTGGAAGAGGCCTGTGTTTATTCAGCTCCTTTAATGAGGAGGGAGACGGATTATCGGGGGCCTAAATCTCCCCAAAAAAACACAGGGAAAGAAAACTGCTGCTCGTTCCAGATGTTGCTCTACCACCAGTCACTCCAAAAGAATCTGAGACAGTGAGAGAGAGGGATGGTTTCATTATGCAAGATGGGGGAACTAGCGGCCAGCAGGAGAATTTCCTTGTTTTTTTCTCTGTTCTTCTGTCTGGCCAGATGTGGGAGCTGGCCAACAGTCTCTGGGTGAGCCCAGAGGAGAGCAGCCGCCCAGGTGCAGTGGGGAAAGCTAGGGGCTCTGTGAAGGAGTTTGCAGACATGTGTTATTTTGTTCAAATAAGGGTGTTTGATGGTATAGGAAGCCAAAGCTCTCAAGCATAAGCTTTACTTGAAGCAATCTGTGCTGTCTTAAGGAGAAAAAGAATCCATTTCCTGAGCTTGTCGCATGGCTCCTAATGTGTTATTTTTTCAAATTTTAAACACAGCTTCTTTGTAATCACAATTTACGTAGTGAAGCAAGTGACGGGGTATCAGACATACGAGGTCTGCCTGCCCCAAGGACTGAAACAGATGAAAGATCCACATGTGAGGAGGCGCATGACAACAGGATACAGAAAGATAAAGACACTTTGGTATTGTTGACATCAGTCTACCTACAGACACCAGGAGGAATCGAGCCATACATCAGGCCCTTGACCCTTTTGCTCGAGGACTGCCCAGATCAATACATCTCTCAATTGTCAAATCATTTAGGAGGGGATTATAGGTCACAGATCCTCACACACTGGGGGCAAAGGTCAGTCTGTGCTGCATATTTACATGTGATTTTCAGACATCAGGTCTTGTAAAGAGTGTCACCTGTGGTACAAAGAGCATTTTAGCATTGTTTACTAGGTCCCTCAGCTTCTGCTCTAATCTATATAGCCAGACCACCTTCGTTGTTGTTCAGTGAACTGCACTTCTGAGATTTCCATTAGGTGCGGGTCCATGGGCTGTGACGGGCTGAAGAGGGCTGCCCAGTGTGTTAGTGCGTGAGAAGATATGTGATAGGTCCAGTTTGCAAGAGAACGGACAAGGACTGAGTTTATGCAAAATATATATCCAGGAATAAACAGTGAGCGTATGTGTGTGCAATCGAACAACGATGACATTCATGCAGTCATGTCACCTTCAGTGATATAAAATTACACTTGAGTAGTTTATACAATTAGGCAAATTATACATCATTCCAGTGCTGCTTAGCAGTCACTCTTTTCAATACATACAGATATTGAGAAGATTTGCTTTAATTGTCAGTTATATTAAATGACCAGTAATATCATCCATCGGAACAAGTTGCATTTTATAATTATCAGTTTCCCTTAACAAAAGTCCAGCTCTGATATGAGCAAGGCTGAAGATATGTGTAAGATGCTCGAGGGAAATATTGGTTTGATTTTGCGGCTGATGCATGTTTCATGTAGGGCTTTTTCTGTGCCCTCCTGCTGAGAAGGCATGCAGTTTTATCTGAAAGTTTTCTTATGTTTTATCTTGACTGTCACATTTTCTGTTATTTCTTAAAGACATTACAGACAGTGGAAATTGCAGGATGGAGATGCTTTGATATCTTTTTATCACCTTTCGCTGCTTTGTAAGCATCAACAGATTACTTTTTAGATCCTCGATCAATATGGGAGCCTGCAGTTGTTGAGTGTTACCACAAGTTTGAAAAGCCAGAGAATTAATCAAGCTCTGACCTATCATGGGCCGACCTAATGACAATTCTTCTCCTGCCTCAGCAACCATAATGAATCAGTACTTACTCCTTTTTAACATCCATGTACTGAAAGAACCACATTTACAGTTTAATTTGTTTCATATTGATGAAATATGAAGAGTGCATTAACATTTGAAAAATACTTTTTGATATATCTATAGGGATGTTATAATAAACTTAGGGTGACCTTATAAACCAACAGAAAATGTAATTTGCCTGGACTTTTGAATAAAGTTTTTTTTTAAAGGAGGCTGCAGATGATCATTCATTTTAAGTTAATTCTGAAAATTATATTTTGTATTATATTTCTTGCTTCTATTATTTTATGACTTGCCAGCTAATCACATTTTGGGAAAAGCGCATAAGAGGAAAAAAACAACTCTTGATAATTCTGCACTCATTTATCATCACCTCTAGATGTTGTTAGAGGTACTCAAATATTGTTTTTTTTTTTTATATATGTTTTTGTACATTCAGGAAGCTTTGATTGAGAATATCATAATAAGGAGAATGTCATAAGTAATGACATTCTTTAAACCAGCCATTCCCAAACTTCAGAATACCAAGGCCCAATTTGAAATGTGAAAAATCTCCGCGGCCCACCGAACCTTTAATCACAACTGTGATCAACATACCAGGACTAGAAGCTATGTTCTGACATTAATGTGAGGGGTCAACAAATAAGGTGACACTTGTCATATTAAGTTAAGACGACAGTAGAATAACACTAAACTGGTTTGTTTTATTACTTCTTAATGGTTTTTTTTTTAATTATCTCATGAATATTTATCTAATGAGTAATTAAAAACATATTTCAAAAAGATTGAGGATTTGAAACATATTTGTTTAATTTTAATGACCTCTAACGGCCCACCTGTACTACCACGGCGGTCCACCAGGGGGCCGCGGCCCACCCTTTGGGATTCACTGCTTTAAACCATCTCTCACAGTTTAAACACTTAACCCTTTAAATGATACCTCCCTTCGGTCAAATCATATAGATCTCTGTTCGCAAATTCAGCGTATAAAATACTAAGAAAATATTTCCAATTTATCAAAAAAAAAGTTGAAGGGAATACTTACCATCTGTGAAGCAGTGAAAATGTTTCCTTGCAGTCCTGTAAAAAAAAAAAAGATAAATATATCAGTGTCCACGGTCTTCAGCTGCAAAATAAACGAAAGATTTTCTCAGAAGATACTAAGGTGAACCACAGAGCTCACTTTTCCCATTAGTTTATTACAATTACTATTCACAACTTTTTGACAACATCTTTCCGCACCCCAAGGCTGCACTAAGCTCACAACATGATCTTTTAAATAAATGGATAAAGCCTGAATAATATGGAAAATTACAGGAAGCCATTACATTGTTACTTTGCACTCATCTTTTCTTTTGCTTTTTTTTTTTCCTGCAGGCTCTGTGCTGTTTGTTATGAAGTTATTACAACCTCGGGGTGAGAAAAGGACTCTCCACAAACACGTTATGCACAAAACCCATAAAAGCCACCTACAAAAACATCTCTTTCTCAGAAAATATATAAATGTAAATCTAAAACTACTCTTCTTTCATACATCGATGGCATTCTCATTATTTAGAACACTTTGTACAGCATTTCAGATAAAAAAAATAGACTTCAGTGCATTGTCCCTGACTCATCCAAAATCTAACTTTCCTTTTCAAATCATTATGCTCCTCAAACATCACCCCAGAGCACAGAAAATGATCTCTGACTCATTTCACTAAACTACTACAGTGTGTGCTGCACACTATCAGATGCTGTAAAACACTGCCGACTCAAATTCAGTTTTCAGTTTTTTCTTCTTCTTTTTTTTTTTTTTTAAACAGCACTCCCCAACTACCACTATGGACTTTGGAATTGTAATATGCAATGACATGCTTTTCTTTTTCTGTTTGTGTTGTTTATTGTTGCAAGAATGACACATGTCCCCTTATCTCAAACACACCACACACACAATAGCAAACTAATCACCACACTGTATCCAAAGCACATCCCACCAGTTGTGGCTGTGAGGCCATAAAATTCAAATTTGAAGTTGAAAGGACAATTTTCTAGCCTGCGAATGTGAGAGTTCATGTTTCATTTGCTCTGGCAGAATGCGTCTGGTCCTCCTCCCGTTCAAACAGACTTCCACTCACCCAATCACAACCCTTTATCTAATATGGGGCTTATTTGTTACATGACTGTATGGAAGGGACTGTGGTAAACAACAAAGATGGCTGCCACTGGTGCAGAACAGTCATTGGAACGGACCACAGCCCCGGCAGTGGAAGAAACATTTTTATATCACGCCATAAAAGTAATTTACTTGTACATAATTTCACTTGGAGGTCCAGCAAGCTGCATCCAAAAGACATAGATTTGTGAATTTTACTTTTTTTTTTTTTTGATGACTATGACTTAATTACAGACATTGCTACAAATTTCACTGATAATTTCATTTTGGTGAAGAAATGCTTTTTTCATTCTAGGAGCAGAAAGGTTTCACCTAAGGATGCTGCCAATAAAAGAAATACAAAGTAACATTATAAAAGACATATTTTAATAACAGTTAAAAAAAAAACCTTTTATTCTCAGTGTTGATTGTAATACAACTTTATTTTAAGTTATATCAGTATTATTAAAGCCATTCTAACACTTTCAGGTCTCCCTGTACAGTCTGGTGCCAAGATGCCAATCACCCTTTAACCCTTGATCTTTGACAAGGTAAAGGCATCCATTCCCCTGACTCCAGGTCAGTAAGCAAGCTTGTATATTTAGATGGCCACCGTCAATTGTGTATGTACTTTAATAAGCAGGCTGCGGGTCAGGCTGATTTATAGGCCCAGGGTGGGGTGGAGGGATCAGACTCCCTTGGCCTCCAGCTTCCGTCTGTGCCATTACACCAGAGTGAGATATAGTGAGATATTGATCCCAATGCCACTTCATTTCGCAATAACTATTACACGATATTCTCTCAGGCTGCGCGTGTCTCCTGATTTATGCTGCCTTGCTATTTACATTAACAGTAAGTGTTTTTCTATACCAACTGAGGAAGGTCTCAAACCTCCGCAAATGGACATGTACACATTCACATTCAAAACCACACCTTGTCTTTTTGCTGCCTTTGATTCCTGTTCACAGTAACAGGCTCGCTTAACACAACACTGCCTGCCAGGTGCATAATGGATGATACAGGCAACATCATATCGAAGAATATAGCCCAGCCTTCATTAAAGTAGCACAATTGACCTTGAGTCAATGTTATTTTCTGAATTATGCCTCATTTAAAATATCTCCTTCATCACATAAGCTCTTTAGAATGCTATTATACTCAGAAATATTTTTGAACTATTCCTTAACATTCATTCCCATTTGCTGGTTGGTAGTGTTCAGTCAGCATATAGAAAGCAATCTGAATTGTAATGGCCTCTGTGTCCGTGCCAGAAAACAAAATCATAATTCCTGTTAAACTGTGAAGCTATGAGACACTATATTTAACACATCCACCAAATGTATAATGCATTAACTCCATTACTGGACATAGCACTACTTAAAGCTAAAAGAGCAAACATTCCAAAGGAGTCATTTAAATTATGCTCCTGTGTATTTTATCTCCATACAAATATAAATTAATGCTGTACATTTCCAGATGATATCAAATGAAAGAAACTGTTTTTATGTTTATAATCATCAGAATAAGCATCCTGTGGCCCCTGAGCTTACACCATCACCAGCTACAGACTGAAGAACTGGGCCTTTGCCAAAGCAGCTCCTCTCACAGTGCCAGGCTGGTGCTGAGTGTTTGTTTACACACACAGCAAGGCTGTGTTACTGGCAGAAGAGGAGGCATAAAGGGGGAGGAAGGGTGGGAGACAGACCCGATTTAGTGCTGACATACCCACATGCATCCCCCACAGGGGTGCACCACGCCTCAGATGCTGTCACTGCTTTATCGTGCCACTATAAGAAACAAAAGGACTAATGACCTCTAATTGCTTTGGAGATGTTTAAAATCAGATGAGTGTCACATAAGCATAAGCTGGAGTATGTAAATCAAATCCCCCTCCCAGATGCCCCTCCCTTAGCTAACTCCCCCTGGCACAATCAAGTCATTTTCTCATGAGGGGGCAGGGCAGCTTAGCAGGCTCGCTGCCAAGTGAGGGGAGCTGGCAAGCGTGGTAATGTGGAGACACTTGTTGCTATAATTCTTGCCTGTTACGCCAGCACATGGTAGACATGAGGTGGCTGAGGGGTGTGCGTGGGGAGCAGATGGGCACACTATAGCCTGCACGTGCTTCCATATTAAACATGGCAGGAGGCCACGTGCTCTGCTCTCAACTTTCAAAGCGAGCCGACACAGTGCGCATGTCCCACTCATTAAGAGGTCCATTCATATGTAGCATGAAGTTTCACTGTATACAAATGTCCTTTCAAAGAACAAGAGGGGAATTTGGGCTTGTTCAAATGCGTGTTTGCATATCTTTGACAGTATGGTTTGTGCATCCTTAAAGATGCTTTGCTTTATAAAAATTGTCAGAAGACATTAATGGAGCAGTTTTCTGGAGTTGTAGAGAGATTTCTGGGTCAAAAAGTAATAAGCATTCTTGAAGCTTAAAGAGATAAAAGTGTTTGCCATATATTTTAATAATATTCTTTATGATGGTTAACTGTAACATGAATTGTACTAATTTAAGCTAAATAAGTAAACACAATTTTGAGAAAATAAAGTAGAAATATAGGTTTTTTTATGTATTTCAAAATTTGTTGTTTTTACTAAAACAGCCTAGTAGTAGCAGCCTTACTACATAGAAACGTCTGCGTTTAATGATGGTATCTGTGTCTCTGGGACTAAGCTCCAGACCAGGGTGATGTCTATCTGGTGTCCATGAGCCACAAAGAGGTGAGCCGTGTCCTCCTGTGCCCCCGGTGTCCCACTGCTACCACCGCACCCATTACCACCAGGTCTTAATGCATTTTCTGAATGTGCATGTCTTCTGCTATATAGAGTTTCTGATGATTTAAAGAGGGCAACAAATCTGTCCCATTTTCAGAGTGACATTATTGATAGACTGTCACTTCACACTGTAGGTAAAGTCTAATGGTTATTTTATGGCCATACGTCAAATCTGATGTGTTCTTTCTTTCTTTTTTTCCCCCTTTTTTTGCCTTACTGCTTCATTGTGTTTTGTTTGAGTCTAATGATGGTCTCATGATTACTGACGCAGTTTTATTAGAATAAACTCCTTCTTTCTAAAGCAACATCGACAACTATGGTTTATTTTTTCCGCAAAAATAATAAGGAAGTAGGACAAAAATTACTTTATTTTTGAGTACTTGCATTGATTTTAATCTGACTCAAGACTTGTTGGTTCTTCAGTCAGCAGCAGGATAACAGTGCTTGCATTTTGCAACAGGCGAATAGAAATGACTGATTCCTGTCCAAGTCAAAATAAAGAAGTCCAGGAATGAAGATATTTTGCATCTGATTCGGGACAATCCTACAAGCATCAAGCATGCATTTTATTCAAGGATTCACCATGATTGTGTTGATAGGCCAGCTCCCCAGACAGACTATCACCTCTTCTTCACCCTTCCACTCCACCGTTTTCTCTCTGCAACTCTGCATCCCGTCTTGTTGTGGATTTGCCTCCATACTTGCATAAATAACGACCCAGTCAGCATTTGTTTATGCGTTGCATTGTGGTAAGAGGGAATGTATCTCCCACATATATCCACATGCCAGTTTATTAGGCTTTAATCTGAACACTTTCTCAGAGAGCAACTTGAGAGTGGCTCACTTTGTGTCCCCAACTGTTTCCTGGCTGGCTGGTTCTTTGTTTAAGCCACTTCAGTCATCAGCGTGATCTGAAATCAATTTGACAATTGTGCCCAAGACTGATTTCAGTATGCAAATGCTTGCATGGGAAAAAAAAAAAAAAAGGTGAACAACAAACAAAGAAAAAAGACAAGAGTGGTGTTAAAAAAAAAAAAAAAAGGCCACGGGAAGAGGACCTGCTGTGCATTACTCTGACATTAAAAAGCAATAAGTCATCAAGTGTTGTTCCAGTGTGTGGCTGAAAACAAAATGAAAAAAAAAAAAAGAAAAGCTGAATTTGACTATACCCTGCACCAAGCCACGAGCCTGCACAAGGACGATGAGAAAAAAAAAGAGTAAAACACTGACAGGGCAAGGGAGTACAAGAAAGAGGTAGCAGAGGAAACAAATGAATAAATTCATGGGCCACAACATGAAAAGAACGATGGAGGGGAGTGGAGCAGAAGGGGCTTGGAGTCATCAGTGGAAGATTTTTATTGTCCGGACAGTGGAGGCGCACACAAAAGCACGGGGAAGATTCAATTAAGTATCATATGCAGTGACCTTATTGCCATGGTTACGGAACAGTGGGAAATATTAATCAGGCCTGCACTTGCAACAAGGAGAAATGGGATGGAGGAAGGAGAAGGAAGACTGCAAAGAGGAGGACAGAGGGCGGTAACAGGGGGAGAGGGGATAATGGCACAGCTTCTATATGTGTTTGATTGTATGTTTTTTAATGAGTAGAACTGACTGTCCCCAGCAAGCTTTGAACATCTGTGAGCTGACGTTAAAGATGCCGTTTTTGACAATGGATTTTTTTTTTCTCTTGTCAAAAATACATTTTAAAATGCTACTGTGCTCCCATCAAACCTCGCCTGGCTCACATTTACACAAAGACAAGTCGCACATGTGAGACGAACTCAATTCTGAACTCATTTCATACGGGGGTTAACTCGTTTTTCAGCTCACAAAGATTTATTTTAGCTTGCTTTCTGTATTTCATGTGCCCCAATGTCTGTCGATGCGTCTATGGTGAGGAAATAAAACAATCCCCCCACATCTACAATCCATCACACACGAATGAATCCATTAATAACCCAACTTGCAAATGTTTTCCACATGAAAATGAAATGTTTTCATCCATCAGTGTGATTTTTTTTTTTTTTTTTCCCTGTGTAAGGGTACTGTTTCGTGTGGCTCTAAATAAATCCTCTAAAAACCAGCACTGGCATGCTGTTAGACTCACACAAAAAATTATGATGATCATTTCAATCACATTCTATTATGATGTTCTTCTCAGTCACATTCCCCTGCACATTGCAGAAGGGGAGAGTTGAAGACTGTTCTGTTTGATGAAGCTGTAGTGTGTTTGCTCGCTGTCTGCCGGGACTATCTTGAAAACAATCTATCTGAAACTCCCCCGCTGAGCAAAATGTTAAATAAACAAAGACGGGGATAAACAAAATCCCCCCATTTTAATGTCAGTGAGAAGAAAGCCAACATTTTCAAGCTGAAGTTGTGAACAGGAGGTGGCAGCCATAACGAGAGCGCCGTTTAACTTTGGACACATGGCAAAAATGTGTATTTTTCTCCAAATAGTTAATTAAATAGCAGTAAAACTGTAATTATTGTTCTTGTGTTAGCAGTGAGGCTGCATGATACTGGCTGTATTTATTCCCACAGGGAGAAAACGGTTAGATTCCTCTTGAGAGCAATCATGACATTAGCTTATTTTAAACCTACTGTCCTAAATTGCTTTACTTCAGTTTTTTACTGAGTTAAAGTTGAAGAATTATAAACAGTATGATAAAAAATAATCTTGTTTTGGAAAACAAAGCATTTTATATATAACATTTTGGGCTTTTTTTTTTTAAACGACATAATTGTTCCTTGAGGCATCAGCAACATTTACCTGTATGCAGTTTTCACTATCCATGTCCATTAACATGTCCAATAAAAGAATAACACAAAAGTTGCGAATATTTCATTTAATTCAACATCGGGTTATGACCTTTAGCTATCGTGCCCAGGTGTTATCTCTGATAAACTAAGATTAAAAAATGAGCAAGGTATTTCAGTTTCTGGCTCTCATTCAGTATTTTCTTGAACCAAGACACAGCAGTTAACTTACTTTTTTACATGGGGATTTCATTCTTCTGTTTCACTCCACATTTATTTACACCAGAGCGATGGTTTTCACTGCACTTCATAAGGGACGCAGCAACCAGAAACCAGGATCAAAAAGCAGAGCTATTATCCCGTCTTTGTTGCTCCACCTTCCAGATCGTTAGAATGGCTGCACTTTCTTCATAATGGCTCCTTTCCTGTCAGAGGAAATCAGGCAAGACACCTGAGTTGTTTCCTATAATTCTCAATTAAAAATGTGTTTACAACTTTACACCATTGTGATAGTGTATCTGTTTAAAAAAAATGCTTTCCCTGTTCATACAACTTCTTTGTAAAGACTAAGATGAACAATCACAATTGCCATAAATCAATTGTATAATCTTTTTTTCTAAACTTCAGAAACTTAGGCTGCTTCTGACACCGTGTCATATGATGTAAAACATAAAATCTAAACATATACTGAGGAAAACAATGACAAACATGAGGTTTATGCTCCTCAGAAAACAGTCCTGTTCTGCAGTGACTATGTAATTACAATAAACTCTGCAGTAAATATGCGCCCAAGAATGTAACTAATGTTTTCTTATGAAGTGATGTGAAAAACTAACCTGATTAATTAAGAGTCCCTCAAAGCATGAAAGTTAATTTTTGAATTTTAACCAAGAAGTTTGCTGAGAGTAGATTTCAAATAACTGGCACAAGTTCACTCTCTTATGAGTGACTGGTAGAGTAACAGGCAGTGGTCAGGCAGGAAATCAGCCAATAAAGTCATAACTGAGTGATTTTAAGTTCAACATCGGTTCCATACCCTGCCTACTCTAATCCCATGCCTGGTGTTTGAAATTCTCCTGGCTGCCTGAGTAGCAGAGCTTGCAAAGGTCTGTGGTTGAGACACAGGTTGGGGTGTAACAGGAGAGGACCTGAGCAGAGAGGCTGTTAAAGCGTCTGATGTGACCATGACCACTCCCAGAAACAATTTAATTTCAAAGCTCGGCCATCTCCAGCTGATCTACTCCTCCAAGGTCATTAACTGTGCCACAGAGGGTCACATGATTAATGAGTGACAGACCCTCCGGTGCAATAACGTGTATGAACGTGGCCCATTAATTAGACAGGGGGGCCAGAGAGAATGAATGGCCGGGGACAGCTTGGTCCCCTCACAACCCTGTCCTTCCCCGGGCCCATTTTTCATTTTCATCTGTACAAACAGACCTATGCAACCACTTATAATTTTCCCAAAATACCATGAATCCCCAAAACCAGCTGAGAGGAAAAAAACATTCTAATATAGCTTATTCACTAAAGATACCAAGTTAACCTACTATCATTTAATCTAAAAACACTAGTGCCAATTAAAAAAGCAGGAGGTTATCTGAGTTTAAAAGGTCATGGATCTCTGCGACTAAAAGGGTCCAAGCCATGCTTAGAAGTGCTGTCAGCGCTGGCTCCAGGTTGATCCGGGTATCAAGCATCTGAATGTTGTGTTGTTGCAGTCCTTTTCCAGGACTATGGTAAGCATGCTGCTTTACTGAGGGCAATCTCCAAGAGGAAATGAAACATTCTGCTGCCACAGACTGGCTTTATTAGAAGACAACAAGTCCGGCCTCTCAGGATATACAGATCAGGAGATTTAATTGATGCTGACCAACTGTCGATGCACTCCTATAGCTGGGAGAAACAAGAGTGTTTAACACTGCTCCATTGTAAATAGTATTCATTTCTCAGTCTAATCCACTTAATGCAATTCCAATAAGTCCATTTCTTAGAGTGGCCTTGTTGATTTGAAACCTCATAGTCTCCTGTTTTATTTTCACCAGTGACAAGGAGTGTAATAGCTGCTAAGTATATTGGCCAATAATATACAAATGTGCTACATCCAGTGCATGCATTTCAATTTTACCTTGAGGTCACAGTATTATGGATACAGCCCAGTGGTGTCATTAATCATATATACTTGCATTTTATGCAATAACAACCAGCGGGGGTTTTAGACAAGAGAGAAGGTTCAAGATGAAAACCAAGACATACAACGGGTATCTGCAAAAACAAATCTCATCAGTTTCCTCACTGCACCTGGGTCAGCATATCCATAAAGCTGAAACACAGATAGGTAAATGTATACACAGTCGTCATTGTTCAAGAGACATAATAAGCAGTGACAAGGTGAATCAAAATCACTCAGAAAAGCGGGAGAGAGAAAAAAAAAACAGCATCTTTTGGGAAAAGGAAAAATATGATGCTGAAATATGCAAGTTTGTGTAATGACGTTTTAATCGTGAGATGATTTCTAGGTCAGAGGATATTTATCTGTACTTATGAATATGAAGAAGAAATTATTCATGAGGGATGCTGATAAAAAACATAATTCTGAAAGGTACCGATGACACTTTTACACGACTTCTTTTTTTAAATAAATGAGCAACAAAAATAAAATAAAATAAAATAAACTTCTTGCATCTTATCAAGCACTCAGAGAACCTCTTGACCTTTCTGACTAAAGCTTCTCTCTGGAGATTTGACACACATCTCTCAGCACAGATCTGAAGACAGCCATGAATGTTGCTTGCCCTCTGATATATTTTTAATATTCAGATCATATCAAATATGTCCTATTTCAATAATTGATCTATCTACTAGCAACATAAAACATGCTGAGCTTGTGCATGGGATTTCTATGCTCCAGTCAATGTATCTTTTCTCCACTACTCGGTATGCTAAGGGGGACAAGCGCTGCTCTCTCAATGTGATGCACTTGGCCAAGGGATCTACCCTCGGCATGTGCCAAGAAACCTTGCAAAGTGTTAGTTCATAACATTTTGAAGCTGCATTTACTTTTTTATTGAGTCAAAATCAAAAAGTACAGTTTATTTTTGACTTTGTATTTATTCCAATAAAAATGTATCAATCTGCTTTTTCACAAACAGCTTCGGCAAAAATATGCTGTCAAGATATTTCAGAGTATGACCCTTGATAATGTCACACACTGAACGTCATGACAGGACAGCCATAGATCAGTTGTGGAAGGTATGTGCTGTATCATTTTTGGTTTTTGTTTACTTTGCTAAAGGGACACGGTGCAATGCAAAATTTCCAAAAAGTAATGGAGTGAGTGTTTTTCATCTTGTCTTTTGACCAGCAGCATCTCCTGTGATGGCTCATTTCCTTAGTGCAAGAGGTTCCCACCCTCCATAGCAGCCAGGCTTCAGGGGGCATGGCAGAGGGAATAAGAGATTGAGAGAGGGAGTAAAGTAGCGGAGGGAAGCCATGCTGGGAGAAAGGAAATCTTCCATGTGCAGAAGCAGAGTGGCTAGAGGACATTTCACGCTAATGGCGGCCGGGCCAATTGAAACGACTGCAGCGCTGCATGATTTGAAGGTCAGGAGACAGCGGATTATATTCCAGTGGTGGTAGAGGAGGATTGGAGGAGTAAAATGGTGCCTCCCCACCACCCCGCCCTTCCTGCTCTCCCGAATGATTGCAGAGCAGCCAAGACATTATCAACATAGCACCAAACCCTACCGCCATTACTCTTGCGCACAGCACACTATGAAACACACACTGCTGAGCCTTCACCTTATCTTGAGATATTCTGCTCAGAGGCCGAGCTCGTGAAACAAAACAGAACAAACAATTCCTCTAAAAATAAAAAAAACCTCCTCATTCAATTTTTTTTTCATTATGTGACCAAGAATGATATTACACGCAATACATTATGTTCAATGGCGAATTCTGAAAAATTTAGACAATGATTTAACAGGGGAAAGCCAAAGTATGCTCAGTGGTTTTCAATAACCTCCTAAAACAATGTGGCTGAACAAGCACAGTTCTAGGGTGCAAAAGTTAGTCACACATGAAAAAAAAAGTATAAAGTGATTATCCACATGACTGCAGTAAAAAGCTGCAATGAGATGTAAATAAGATGTAGAATGACTGCATACTAGTGACACTGTGCAAAGAAGGCCAACGTGAATACATGGCACTTTAGCCCAGTGAAAGTTATAGATTTAAAGAAAAAAAAAGAACACCCAGCTTAATATGCAGACAAATATGGATACAACGTTTGAGGCAACAAAGATATCATGCAGAATTTCATAAATCAGAGACATTAATGTAATTAAACTTGTCCCTCGTAGGCATCAGCTTATATCTGCCTGATGAGTTCAGAATTTTCTTGTGTCTATGTAATTTTCCACAGTCCCTATTAGACACTGCATATTGTGTCTCAAGAACTCTGCTCATCTTAGAAAAAGAGATTTACAAACTTACACCCTTTTTTAACTAAAGCAGCAGTGAGTTTTTGGTTTTGTGTTTTTTTTTCTTTTTTTCCCTTTTTTTTTTCTTTCTCTCTCATGTGCAGCTGTTTCCAGTGTCAGTAAAAACGTGATACCTGTGAGCAGCATTGAGCTCTGGCTCCTCAAAAACACTGACAGGCAAAGAAGTGGACACTTCGTAAAAGGAGAACAGATGCCAATCACTCTGAAAGGCACACAGAGACATTATTTATCAGCTCACGAAAGCCTCGTGAAAAAAAGCAGGTGCATTTTAAAAAAAAAATCTTTAATATAATAGTGCGCATTATGCTGCACACTATGATTCACACAAAAGCAAAATGACACTGTTATTTACAGACTACAGAAGAACAAGTCAACAAGACAGAAAGAAAAAAAAAAAAGAACACAAACACAACATGGATTTTGCCAGCTTAAATTTTCTGTTCATCACATAAATATACTTTCAAAAAAATATTCTGTGACATAACGTTTGTAGTTCTCTCGAATACTATATAAATTATATAATATTAAAAAAGTAACAAATACAAGAAGCGGTGGAAAAAGCTGCCACTTCTCAAACAAAGTTAATAAATTAATTTGAATATTCTTGAATGGAATTAAGATTTAAATTACATTAAAATTAATTTTACATTTGTTTTCTGTATTACACATTATATCAGAACATGTCACGTTTTAGCTCATTTCAAATTTTAGCTTGTTTTAAAAAAAAGTTTTTCATAAAGAAGCATCGGTACAGTGGAGGATGAAGACACACAGGCAGTGACGGTGCTCTAATTCTCCCTCACTGACTACTATGCTTGTACAACTCAAGAGATAACAGCAAACCAGGCTAGCCCAGTCAGCCCAGTGCATGTTTGAATGGCTGTCCATGTTAAGCTCTTAAAGCAGGCATTAATCCAGGATTGTAGGAGCAAAGCTAAGTTTGCCATGTTATCATCGCAAGGCCCAGACCTTAGACGGAGTTCAATCACCATGAGAAGCACCAACAGCCTCAGTCACACAGGCCTCACATGACTAATCTGTCTGCTAATGATGAAAAATCATGAGGAAAATACTTAAATCATCAATGATTTAATGATGTATAACTTTCCATTTGGAATTTTTAGTACCTTAAATTAATTTAAGTGTATCTGGATCTACTGAAGAAACTGGCATCCTTTTTTTTTTCTTTTTTTCCCTACTGTAACGTGCTGCGTTTAAGGCATGCTCAGAGTACCGGCTCTCACAGAGCCTGAGTGACCTCTCTGGCCAGCCTGCGTCTCACACTCACTTCACTCTCTCCAGGCGCACACAGGCCAGACCAGACCAGAGAGCAGAGAACACAACCCAGCAGTCTCTGCTCTGGTCCAGTCCAGCTGCACCCAGACCAGCTCAGACAAACACAGAAGATAGCTGTGTCGATAGACAAACAAATTAAGCACTGACAGCTACTGGCCATGCAACTGCAAAAGTAGCACCATTGTGTTTTAGAAAATCCCCCCCTAAAAAAAAAAAAAACATTAGGCAACACAATAACAGCAAGTCACACGACTGCACGTGCATGCACACACTCGAACAGAGACATGCGCACGCCAATCTTAGGGTGCAGTCGTAGGGTTTGGACCAAGGCTTAAGGGGAAGAGCACAGGCTTAGGGAAGTACGTGTGCTTGTTGGCAGAGTGGGGATATTAGGGCGAGTGTGTTGACTTATAAATCTTCCTGCACAGACGACCAGAGTTATCATCTGACATATGAAAAAATACCAGAGAAGCTATGAAGAAAAGAAAGGAAATGAAATGAGAGTGGTACAAAAAAAAAAAAAGAGGCGGGGGTCAAACGAGCATTGTTGAAGACATCTGTTTTGCTCCTCATCTTCACCCACACACTTTCTCCATATGTGCAAGCATACACATTGCATATAAAATGAATTCCTGCATCAACATTTGCTCTGCTTGTGTCATGAGCACAACAGTAGCTGAGTGCACAGCTGATACGCATGTCGAAAACAGTCGTGTACACTTGTAAGAACACCTGCAACTTCCTGTATCAGATTTATACAATTTGGCTCATCTTTGTCTCACAGCCTTCATTTATATATACCGTATAACATAGAAACACACATTAATTGCTTTGAAAACAGCACTTTTTTAATGAATCTACCAGTATGAAGCATAGAAATTAACAATTGTTTTTTTAAATTTGATTTTTGTTCAAAATTTGGATTGAAATATATTTTTGTACAACGCTTGTGAATACTGATCATTTGAAACACAGACGTAATTTGAGATTTGAAAACAAGAACATCCTGATATCCTGCTCTCTAACTAATACTCTTGCACACTCTTGCACACTTCTAAATGTATGTGCACTCTGTGGTAGTTTCCTGCATGAAAGTCTTTCTTAAGTAAGGTTAAAATATTGTTTTTTTTGCTAAAATGGATTGAGAAGTTTAACTTCAGAGCTCAGGCTGCAGTCAGAAGCACTGTTCAAATATACTGCGCTATGTTTTTTTTATGTCTTCATTTTTACATTACACTCAGTCTCCATAAAGATCCCCAAATTATGCTTTAAATGGCAGTCAGTACACATTGTGACTTCCCTCACACTCCCACTCAGCCCAAACTATCAGGGCTGATATTTCCATAAATGTACAAAACATAAACATTGTGAAAGTCAACACTCAGAGTAAAACATGGCTGATATACTGAACTCCTGCCCTGGAGCCATGTCAGCTCTAGAAGTGGACAGATAATTCTACCATCAACGCTTGTCAACTCAAAATAATTGCAAGTGGGAAAAAAAAAATCTACACATATTAACACTGGGAGATTTGCTGTGCACGGTATATGTGTGTGTGTCAGTGAATGTAAGCGAGTAAGCAAGTGAGTCAGGCAGAGAGAGAGAGAGACTCCAAAAGATTTCAGCCCTAGAATAAATCACTGTCGCCACAGAAACAGGCCGACAGCTGTGATGGATGGCTGAAATTTTTGTGTTGATGTCTTTAGTACTGCTGACAATTTGGTCGTCCAGGCCTTTCTCTTTTCCTGTGCTTGTGTGTGGCGAAACACTAAACATGTCTTCATGCTCACACATACTCAGATATTAGTAATTCATACCTTTTTAAAATCTACTCAGATCCTTTTTTTTTTTCAAATTACACTGCATGGAGAGTTAAAATCATAATTTAACAGCATTCACAGCATTCAGTACAGCATTCACAAATGTAGATGATGAAACTGTAAATATATATATATATATATATATATATATATAAATGCACCACTTGTCACATGAGAAACTCTAACACTTTTTTAAATCTTTAGACACAATCCAAAAAAAAAACAAACCATGGTAATGTCAACACAACTTTTTGTGATGAATCCATGGACACCATCTTGTGTCCACACCATAATCACGTGGTCTTTACACCTGTATGCATCGACTCTCTCATTGGATAATATGTCACCACATGACACGGTGACGACGGTTTGTGGAGCTCACGCTCCCTGCTTGTCAATGGCACCGTCTCTTTACGGCATCCACACAAACTGAAGAAGAAAGCCATTATCTTCCTTTCTTCACTCCTTGTGGTGTTGCCTGGTCTATTCCAGTACCACTGGGCAGAACCTCTGCCCCTGCCAGCACACTCACACACCCACACACACACACACACACACACACACTTGAGTTATCTGTTACCATACAGTTCAGAAGTTCAAAAGAAAACACATTTTCCTTTTAAACCTACAGTACTCTACACTGTAAATACTGGACTGGATACTAAATCTAGACATGCTTATATGTTTACATGAAGTTATTTCAACAGAACTGTTACATACAGCCTTGCACACACACACACACACACATACACACGCTCAGTAAAGAGTTGGGCCACTCTGTGCCAGAACCCTCCCTCCCACACACACACATACACATGGTCATGCATGCCTGTGCACACATGCTCACACACACACACACCCGCACACACAAATACGCACACACACACACACACACACATCCAGTGTCTCCATCTGCTCTCAACTGGCAGAATGAAAAAGATCACACTTCCCACAAACTTATACTGAATCAATACTTTTCCAGCAAATCAGAGCAGTTACAGGCTCAGTACCAGCTCCACACTAACTGTACTCAAAGTCCTGAAGGCTGAAACTAAGAATCCACAGAGCACAAATTAAAAAAAAACAAACAAAACTAAAAACAAAAACATAAATTTATATACTGACCTTTCTGTCTTTTCTCTCCCTCTTTTTTTCTGTGATGTCCAGTCCCCTGTTTCTCTTCAGCTTGTTCTTGTCCTCTAAACCTCTTGTCTAAATAAGTCTTGGAGGAGCTTCCTCCTGCTCCTGCTCAGCCCTACGCCACTGTATTAGTCTGATTTCACACTCTGCAGCCCTTGCCTCCCATCCTGAAGGGGACGGTGAATGTGCTGCTTATTTAGAAGCCGGCGCACACTACCTGGGCTTGTAGGCAGCTGTTTAAGGCATGAGGCAACATCCAGGGTGCATAATACCCCCCCACCCCCACTCGACACAAACACACACACACACACCTTCTATCTGCCTCTTGCTCACACACGCATACACTCACTTGCTGGCTGGCTGGCTGACAAGATAGGCTACACACACACACACACACGAGCACAGTGAAAATACACGCTCATGCAGGCAGTCTGTCAGAGGTCTCTCTACCTTGGCTGGGATAGCAGGCAGTGTGAGAGCACACACACCGGCACACTGAGAAGAGCCGGCCGCTCCGTCCTCTCTCCTTCTGTCTAAGTGTTTAGAAGACAATTTCAACAAGGGATTGCTCCCAATCTACTAGGGTGATCCACATGGATGAGTTATAATATGCTTGCCACTCTCTTTTCCCCCACACCCCCCCACGCCAGTCCCTCTGTCTCATCACTTCCACACTCTCTCATTCGTTTGCTCTGATGCTCGTTGTCACTGATTTCACTTCAGCAGGAAAGCCTCCCCTTGTCGGACCCCTTATTTCCCCTTCTCTGTGGCTGTGCTCGGGATGGGGCCAAAAACTGACTCCACCTGAATGCGTATTAAAAAAATGCATTATTTATACACCCCCCCCCCCCCCCCCCCCCCAACTCCAACTCCAACCACAACCCCCCAGTATGCCAGTGAACACACGGGGGAAGGGAGCAGCAGTTGCGCCTGCATCAGCAACGAAGGGGTGTATTTGCGATGCTCATGTTTATGAGCCGGCTGGGATGGTGGGGTAGGGGGAAGGGATAAGGGGTCAGGGTTTGAGGATTGCAGGGGTCCGAGGAGAGGTGAAAAGAATACATAAAATATAATTGTAATTTATTTATTTATTCAGTGGCTGGGATTGCCTTATCATCCTAGATGCTACTTAATGACATCACTCCTGGCTCCAAGCTGTCCCAAATCACACTGCCACTAATATTTTTTCCTCTAAATGACTTCTAGTGCTGTGTGCATTGTTACTGTGCACGTAAGTGACAAAAAAAAAAAAAAAAAAACTAACAAAAAACTAAGAATCTGAACAAGTAAGGTTAATAATCTAAAGGAAATACCAGAAGTTGAAGTTTTGTTTGTTTGTTTTTATTTACAAATCAAAAAAATAAAAAAAATCAAATTAAAAAGTAGTAGTATTCTTTAATTATAACATAAAAGGAATCAATTCATAGGATGGTAGGCAGACAAGTTGAGTTAAAGGATTTCAATTTAACTAAAGTTTTGAAAAAAAAAAGGAAAGG
Organism: Hirundichthys speculiger; assembly: GCA_018398805.1. Classification (NCBI taxonomy): domain Eukaryota; kingdom Metazoa; phylum Chordata; class Actinopteri; order Beloniformes; family Exocoetidae; genus Hirundichthys; species Hirundichthys speculiger. Next base: position 564,985 of record JAGFBZ010000648.1, read on the forward strand.
AAGATATTTCAAAGACTTTTTTTTCTCTTCACTGTAATTATCTTATTCATTCAGGTATTTCATTTCTTTATTTATTTTTTGTTACTTATTGTTTAAATTAATTACATTTGAATATAAACCAAGTGTGAGTACAGTCACGAATATATATATATATATATATGACTCACTAATAATTATATTATTTATAATAATTATTAATAATAGTGAATTACTTATCAATTATGCAAATTTAAGTAGAATAAAGCAAAGCCATGGAAACGTCTATCCTATAACAATCCTTTTTAAAGTTATTCTATATAATTTTTTTTAATTGAAAAGTAAAATTAAAAACACTGAAAAACACTTTGAAACATTAAACCTGAAAAAAAGTTTTCTTTACTGCCATGTAGACCGAATGCAGTTTAAAAAATGTGCATCTGAATCCCAGAATGTAAGTGAACATCTTTAAGACTCCTGCATATCCTAAACACAATGAAAAAGTTGAAAAAGAGTCCTTGAATCTTTGCTTCACTGTTTTACAGATGTGCAGAAAAAAAAGGGATTTCTTGTGAGTCTGTCTTAATAGACATGATATTTAAATGATCTGAATACTCAGTTCAGATCACTAAATAGTTTAGTCCAGTAGTTAAATGGCCAGGATGAGACAGCTGTAATACAGTCAGGCCTGGACTCACACAAGGGGAAAGAAAAGCTGGAAATGGCTGTTTAATCTGAAGTTGCCCCACTGGTCTAAAAGATCCTGCAATGTGCACCCTTGGGGACTAACAGCCAGGCAACAGTCATGACTGCAGAGAGGACCCTCAAGACTTTGTCAGCGCTATCAGCTTTGGCTCTCACCCGCTGGAAGAGACAGATCAACACAACGGAAACACAGCCACCTGGGAGGGTCACTCATGTCGGCTGCTATAGCCTTTGCTGTGGACCAAATGGTCACCACATCACAGCAATGAACAGCTTTAAGCTCACCCCCCTTTAAAAAGATTTCTTCCATTCAGACCTGATGTGGCGTGTGTGCGCTTTTACCTTTCAGGGCTTGTGGAGTGTAAGCTTCATACCGACATAGTCAATATACACAACCGTTTTTAACTTTTTAAAATTATGAATCAACATGAGGACAAAAACAGAAATGTACAACGATAACAGGAGGAGGTAAAACCCCTCAAATGGTTTGATTTTATGGTTGTAGATTCTTTAATGGAGATTTTTTTAGTTTTCCAGAAACCTCTCAGGTTTTAGAGAGCTTCTTTAAGCAAAGTTTTAGGTCAGAGTTTGTCAAGTAAAGGGACATTTATCAACTAATGTGAACAAAATTAATACATTTAAGAGTAAGAGTTATATATATATATATATATATATATATATATATATATATATATATATTATATATATTATATATATATATATATATATATATATATATATATATATATATAAATAAGCTCGGCACTATATAAGTATAAGTCATGCTCACTGTGCTGTGCATGCTCACTAGACTATACAGACGTCTCATTCTGTGTCCAGCTGTCTGTCCCACTGTCCCAAGTGGATACAGATATCTGCTCTGCAGCCACGGGACACCGATCTGCTACACCTGCGAAAGGAAATGATGTGACCCCAGGGCCAGTCAGACCATTCTGTCACTGCCATTAGGGCTCAAGAAGAACTGGGAAATTACTGCACTTGCATTAACAGTCCATCTCAATCATTTGAAAACTGCCATAATCATGACAAATTCCTAAAATAATTTCTAAAAGCCTTAACAAGAAAAAAGAAATTTCCATTTCCTTTGATAAACTAACTTAACTGAGAGAGACTAAATAAATGGAGAAGTCATGATTTATGAGTCTAAGACAGAAAGAGTAACCTCCAGTCCTCCCAGTCCTGTGTCCACCTCTGCCAGTCTGCACCGTCTCAGTGCCCTGCCTCCCTCACCAGGTTACAAGGTCATAAGAGAACAGGATTATATGAATAAGACAAATCATATTAATGAGTGGTCTGGTTTGAACTAAGTAGCCCCATTCACACAACTGTCCTGTGCTCTCCTTGACCTCATCACCTCATGTGGCCAGTGGGACACAGAAGCTGCCCTCCAGTGCTCTGCTCGCCTCTGTGTGTGTGTCATATTCCAGACATGCAACCATAAAACATCACTAAACACTCTCAGAGTTAATGTTTCCCTCTCTTCTCCTCTGTTTTTCATCTTTCAATTTTCCTGAATAGCATGATTATGTTTTATTAATATCTTTGAATTATTAGTCATTTTCCTCTTAAAATGGAGTGCTTTAATTCACATTTGAAGTACTCATCAGGGCTCTGCAGTGAAATGAATGTGGAAGGATACATTATATTTGCAAAAATTCTAAGGGTGAATTAAAAATATATAACAATACTGAAATATCAATTATTAATATCAAAAAGATAATTTGCTCTGAAAAAAAAAACCTTTTCATTACTTCTATGACTTTCCTTCTTTTTTATGTGGACTTCTCTGATTGTGTTTCTCTGAATAATGTGTAATTGTCTTTCAATAAATATTCACCTGAGTATCAAATAGAATATTTGAGGAGTTTTGGATTTCAGTGATGTAGATGTTTACTTTGATTAAATTTAAGTATAAAATTGATATGGGTGAAGTGTAATGGTCGTGACTCAGTGTTTGTGTTCAGAAGATCACATGGGATTCAGTCAAAAAACACACACAAACACATAATAATAATTATATACAAAAAAAAAGGCAGTCCCAACATAATAGTTTAATTGTTTGTTATATTCCTCTTTTGTGTTCACTCTGTGATTTCTTTTCTTTATTTCTTACAATAGTGAACTCTAATTCCCATGATCACCCTTGAAAGGGTCACCTTGTGCTGTGTGACAGGAGATAGCCGCAGCATGAAGACAGAACGCCACTTATCATCAAGGGACGAGGTGGCTGTTTAATTTCACACCACCAGTGGCTAAAACCCCTGTTAGCGTGGAGTGCCACAATGGCAGCTACGCTGGGGGAGCAGATGTCTCCGTGAAGGGGTGTAAAGAGGGAGGAGGTTGCGTTGGGAGAAGGGCAGAAGGGAGGAGGAATGATGGTGCTGGTAGTGTCTGTGTGTGTACGTGTTGTTCCGTCACCATGTATTGTGCTCGGAGCACAGTCTGACCCCGTGTGTATGCCAAGTATTGCAGCGCCTCTGTCTTTCATACACGGAAAAACAGCACCAGGAAGCACACTCGTGGTCAGCGTGCTGTTTGGTCACGCTCACAGGCTGTGGTTCAGATCGGCGGGGTGATGGTACACAGAGCAGGCCGATAGAAGATGGGCGTGAGCAAAGGCACAAATATGATGCTGGATGACAGCCGAGTTTTGCAGCGCAGCCCAGATCGCAGATGCCAAATACACTGAGGGCCCAAATGCTTTTTGAAGAGCTTTCCATTGTCTGCAGGGATGAACTTGAGCTCTGGCCTCCAACCCAGGGGTGTGTCTCTCTAATCTTAGTGCCCCCGGCTCCCTTCGCAGCCCCCCCCCCAAAAAAAAACCTGACATACGTACATGCGCAGACAGGCATAATGCACACTCTTCATATGACGCCTGACATGACTGCAGGGTTGAACGGTGACCAGCGAATCCCATCACAGCTGAATATAAAACACAGTAATGAGCAGAGTAGGAAAATGGCTTCCTTCTCAAACATGGCCAGATGCAAGCCAGGGAGAAAAAGGTCACCTCTCTCATCTTTTAGTATACAATGTGCCCTCCCCCCACACATCTATATTGGAGTAATTTTTTTTTTCCCTGTAGGACCCCCCCCCCCAACACATGCACTTTTTCATCTTGCACCTCCATCACTAACACCTTGTATTTTCCCTCCCTGGTTACTCTCCTTTCCCATTCTGTATGCGAATGTGGGCTTACTATTCAAGAGACAAAGGAAGGGGACTTGGGAAGAGACAGGTGGCTGCATCAGAGTGATGAAAAAATTACAAAAGTGAAATCCAGCTTCTGAAAAAACTCTCGAGCTATGAAAAAGGTAAATAAAAAATAACTGTGCCCCTTCTCTTCTTTTGATAAAGCTCAGCAGGAAGAGGAGCGGCTCCCACTTCCATCCCTCCCAAGCACAGTTTCAAATCTCTGAGCACCGCCGTCCAGCAGATATATTCATTTCTCCTCCCTTTCTCCCCCAGTGTCATTTTTCTCCATTTTCCTCCATCGGTTGGTTATGCACAGAATGCTCCAAATGCTTTCTGACGGCTTGATTTCTATTTTCATAATATCAGAACATCAAGTTAAAGAATATAAATGTTTATTCAGCAGAGTGAGCAACACTGGTGTCTGGGTGCACTGCCTCTTGAGGGAGAGTGCCCATGCTAAATCAGTAAATCACTCCATCTGGAAGATGAACGGCATGTTTTGGAGTTCATTGCCTTTTGTCTCGGGCGAGTGGTTGGTTCAGCAGCGGGCCCAGCAGGCTGGGGTGGATGTGTCTGTTGATGTCGAGGGTTTCAGGGAGACAATGCAGTGACGCCCAACCAGGAACCTGGACATGTTCTATTCATCTTCTCCGAAAAACTGCAAAAGGGCTCACTGCCGAACGTGGTTACTCGCCTGTGAAAGTCATTAAGTCTTCTAGTTCTGTGTAACTTGTAATTTCCATTCAATATCAGCACTATGCTTGTCTCACTATGCACTATGAAGCAAAACCTTTAACGACTACCCTAATAATGCAACCATCTTTAATCTTATCCCTCTTTCTGGCAAAAAATCCTGACAATGTAAGCTTATCTTGAGCACAGAAGGTATAAATTACTCGAACAACCTGGCCACCATATTCAGCAACAAGCAAACAATAAACCAAAATCGAGTTATGAAACCTATATCAGACCCAATATCAGACCCAATATTCAATCTACTATGTCAAGATCACTCCACGGTTGACAATCCTACCCCTCTTCTCACTTGCAGCTGAAACTAAGATGCAAGGCACAACATTTAAATAAGTTGATAGAGTTTATCACAATGACAGGCAATTACACTGGTTCTGGCCATGGGATTGCATGCTAAATTGAAGCCATTTGAGAGGCTACGGCCATACATGTTATATAAAAGAAAATAAGTGTTCTGGAGTTCCAATTCTGTTCCTGGACAGGCCTAAGTTAAATATCCCCAAAGTCCATTAGGCTAAACAGCCTGAGGAAAGTCTTCTCTCGCACTACAGGAAAAAAAAAATGATAGTAAACTCAGGCAATCATGCTGCCAATCAATTATGCATGAATTATATTTTTCTTGGACTGTGTAAAATGTCTTATGTTAATTCCCCTAAGTATACAATGTCCATTACTTGTAAGGCATATGCAAATGGTATAAATGAGTGTTTTCCTGAAGATTTATCCGCCCCACAAAGCCAGCTGAAGTAAAAACACAGAGAATGAGTTGTGATTTCTCTGGATTCTGTTAACTGCAGAAGCCACTGGCAAAGCTCAGAGGCCCTCAGTGCTGATAACCTATATGGCTGTAAATCTAATGATAGAAAGCATCTCCAGAAAGGAAGAAAACATCAAGACGAGCCTGTAAACTGGCCTATAGAAGCTCCAGAACATTTTAAATGAAAACCAAGATGGTGATATTTAATATAGAGAGAGGAGGAAGCAAGTTGGAAAGAGGTCAAGGTGGGAGGGTGGGTGCTTGTCTTGACCTGCTCTGACCTGTCTTGGCTATAGGCCTGTTGAGCCAGTGAATAGTGGAGTCCCTGAGGTCCCCATCGTAGCCCAGATCTCTGATAATGACCTCTGTCTGGCCATGATAGTAAGAGACAGGTATTGGCAGGCCTGCTGACCAGTGTCAGAGAGGTCTAAATAATTGGTCAGCATGTTTATAACAAGTGACCCAGTGGCCTCTATAACCTGACCGGCTTCAGAGTTACAAGAGTGTGACTCAGTGTGGAAATAATGCTAAAATGAACACACTAACATTTAAAATATCTGATTTATAAAATATCATTTGATGTGTCAAAATATAAACAAGATTATCCACTATTTCACAGTCTGTGGATATCTAATTAAACCTGCCTTAATTATCACCAGAAGCAATTTAGATATCCGTGCACACAAAAAAAAAAAAAACAGTCTTTTGCTCTCTCCTTTCCTATCTTCATAAAAATTCCTGGTGATCCCCATTGGTCCCCTCTTATGTTACATGCAACACAATCCACCCTCACACACTAATTTGTTTTGTTTGGCTCTTTTTCTGTTTCAGTGTGTAACTGAGCCCTTGAATATATACAGATTTAATAGAGCTAATAGAATCATTATCAAATTCAGATCAATATAAACTTAGCCCCAGCAACCATAAGAGGCAGCAATATTGAAATACAACACTGTCTGTGCTCTTTCATTCATCCGCCTACAACTGACGCTTGCTGCCACCAGACATGAATTACCAGACAGGCACATTACAGCTAATAAGACTCTCACAAAACACCCTTTATTAATGCATGAGGAGTCTTTGATCTTGGAGAAACTTTCACGGGGGAAGCGGTAATCACTGTGCCTCAGACGACACAATAAGATGCTTCCCATTACCCTGAAAAAGTCAACAATGTGACTGAGGTCGAATCAACCTGCACATCATGTCTCTGAAGGGAGGGACAATATAAAGCTACGACAAATCATCAACAGGCTTTTGTCAATCAAAACTTAGAAATGGCCCATCATTATTATTATTATCATTATTGCAGATTCCAGTCTCACAGCATCACTGACAATATATACCAGTATTCTGCATTTGAAACATCCTTCTTAAGCCAGGACTCTATCATTTATTTAGTTTTGGCAAAAATCCATTTCAGAAGAAATAAAAAAGACCAAAAAAAAAAAAAAGTAATCATTCATTTGCTATAGAATAATGCACCTCCACCATGTCAGCCACACAAAAAAGATACTTCTTTATTTACTTTTTCACAGAGCTTTTTGTTTGACAAACTTAAGAAAAGTTGATTTCCCAGCTTTAACAGGGATCGACATTCTGGAAACCTTTCCATCCTTTCAGAACATCTATCAGTGACAGTATTAGACCCCCTGCCCAATGATCTACTAGAGAGAAATTTTCTAGTTTAATTTCTATTCTCATGATCTAGATTTTGACACAGTCTGTCACGTTATGAAGCCTGAACATGGTTACATGAATTGTGAGCGATACCTGTGATGGAGTTTTATTGGAGTGGTCAAGAAGTAGCTCATTCCCCAAAAGAAAGCCCCAGGGTCTGAAAATGGTCAGCAGAGAACAGCCTCACAAACCTCTCACTACAGCCTGATTCATGGTGGATGGAAGGAGAAGCTGAAGAGAAGGACCTCATTTGAGAAATCGAGGCACCACGACTAATTCATCACCTGACCACCTAAAAAAAATTCTAATACATCCCCAGATCAGACATGAGCCATAGTTATTCTCCTGGTGTGTATGAGTTCTTTTAAATTGTGCATACAATAAAAGTGATACATGCAAACACTGTGACATGTTGGCAGAATCTGCCTGAAACTGTTGTAACCTTATGAGTCTTTGGAGTGATTTTTAAAGGGTAGGGGAGCCCACTCAAAAACCCATTCAATATCTACTGAATATCCAGACACAAACTCTTGAAAATGCCCAACAAGTTAATACATTAAATAAAAATAACAAGCATTTACCATTTTTGTCCATCTTGAATGCAAGCTTGCTCTGAGTATTTAAGATTTTTTTTTTTTTTTTTTTTTTTTTTATCCCAAGCTGCAGCAGCATGCTAATCAGCCTGTAGGGTCAGGAGGTCAGGTGTGGACAGAGACGGCATCCTAAACTGGCCACAACAAATGCTGAGGAACATCTGTTCCCTTGCGTCACACAGCTGTCCCCTCAGAGGCCCTTGCATCCCTCAGGAGCCTGGGAATGGCTCAAAGTCAAGGACAGCCTCCACAGCTCAGTTGCTGACTGGACAGAGGAGCAGCTTTTCACTGTGCCAGGGATTTTACAGTTTCTGGTGATTCAGGTAGCTTCCCTGCCTCCTAATGGCAGATTACATCTAATTACCCATAAGTAACAAAAGTCTTGAATTCATTCGATTTGAGCTAGAGTTTGTTTCTGAGCTTAAAAAAAAAGAAAAGAGATTGAGGCTTGGATGCACAGAGCCAGAGCCATTTCTCTGAACAAGCGTTCTGAGGAATTTTTTCTTTGAATATGCATGTTCTACAAACGGCATGTGTCACCCTCATGACAGAGGAGATCACCCCTACACACACTAACTCTTCCCTTGGCAGCTTAACAATATACTTGAAATAAACCATCAAATGATGTCAATAGCCGGATCAATATCTTGGGATGTCTCAGTTTCCCCTGCAGCAAATGAAGAGTATTAAACGGATCCTCCTGGGCAGAGCTCCTAGCGCACTTCCAGTGACCAAAGCAACGCCACTGCTGAGAGACAGCTGATGTATGTCTCTTCTCCAGACATCACCACATGCATGCCACATTTCCTCGCTCTGTCTAATGTGCTGCTGATCTACACCTGCTGGGCCCAGGGTTGCTTAGGTATACGCTATTTGCTGACAACATCAATCACTCAGCAGGCCTTATTACTGCCATTTAAAATACATTTAGAAGGATTTGCTGGAGCTACAGTCCAACTCTGCATGGACACAGTAGTAGTGATGCGTTACTGTGAAGAATATCTCACAGTAGTGGTTTGGTAGGGAACAGATGGGAGCCTTTGTGCTTTGTGTTTTGTTTTTATGAGTGGATCTTTTAGTCAGAGCAAAACCTCATCATAAATCATCATCATCAGAATCCATTGCAGTTTATTTTGTCTTTACAGAAACACTCAATGTGAATATATTATGTGAATATATTTTCTTCTGCTAAAAGTGCCCTGGCCGGAGGGTGGTGTACTTGGGCATGTGCTTGAGTATACTACTCTCTGACATGGTAGAAGCGCTTTTATAGCGCTGACCCAAGCACCGTTGACCCCTGTCCATATGTTGTTGTTGTTGTTTCTGTATGTTTCTCTTGGACGGTGTACTGGGAAGACAAATTTCACTGTGTTGGGACGCTGGCTCAGTGACAATAATAAATCTGATTCTGATTCAATGTGCTCTAAAGGCTTGAGCCCATCTTAACAGCCTATCACTGTCAGCAAGCCCAAACAGCTGGAGTAATCTATAAGAGGGGACGTAACATCAGAGAACTGATACACACTCCTGAACTCTCAGGTGATCGTAGTAATAGACACAGTCACTCTAATTCCCCTTCAATTCTCACCTAAAATTGAAACCTGCCAAACGCAACCTTGATTACATACCACCCAATCAGAGAGTGACCTTGTGCTTCCTCCCCTGCATCCATCCATCCTCTCAGGAACAAAAGCAATGCATGCCGTCTGAGGTCTACATATATTTCAGTGGGGGAGTAAACAGGCCTGGAGTAAATATGAGATGGATATATTATGTATATAGGAAGCAAGTGTGAAACGTAAGGAGCAACCTGCTTGGTCAGCACAGAGTGTGCTGGAAATGCAAGCAGATCAAGAAACAAGCAGGATTATGGATCTCCCCTTGGATGTAACTGGGCAAGGTCTATTGACCCAAATATAATTATTTTAGTCTTCACCTACTGCCTTTCCCTTTCCTGTCCCCTTTCCAGTGATGAGAATATCTCTTTCTAAATGCTTATTATTACCTTGAAGCAGTGTATTTATACTTAAAGATTTATCAGCATGCATATCTTTTTAAATATATATCGTGCTTCACGATACATGTCAAACATTTCAGTTGTTTGTTGTTTTTTTTTACTCAAAAAGTCTTACATAAAATATATTTGTAAATGTATCTATCGAATGTCATCAGTGTGTTTGTTTTCCTTGAAACAATGCTTGTCGACTTAAAGGCATCGCCTCTGCATGGACAAATTCCCCAGAAAAGTCTGTCTGCAGCCACTGTAGACACACAGCTATTTTCCATCCACTCAAGTCATATGATCATGGTGTCAGCACCACGTCAGTCGGGGAGGGGCTAAGCTGCTGTAAGCTCACCACCATTTTGTGTGGGTACCTGGCTCCTTTTGTGTGAGTACCTGGCTTATATATTTACCTGCATAAGTGTAAAATGTGTACACAATGCCATTCCTGACATGCTTCATTCTATTTTTTTTTTTTTTTTTTTTTTTTTGTAATGGTAAATGCATGATGGCCATATTGGCTAAAGGAGCACAAGGGGATGCTGCAGACAGAACATGATGGGGTATGAGTGCGCCCCGACTGCTGCCCATTCTGGATTTCATGTCATGTATTTTCTTCCTCTCTCCTTTCTCCTGGCTATGCTCCCGACAGACCCCTCTCCTTCCTGCCATTCGATGTGTGAGGCGCATATGGTGAAATGAAATTGCTGTCTGCGAGAGCATGCCTCTGCCCGTCCAGACTTCATCAGAAGGATTAAAGATTGGAATAGGAAAAAAAATCAAAATAAAATGATGATAGCTGAGCTGTGGATTTCCTCTTTTTTTCTTTTATTTTTCCCCAAGCACCCCCCACTCCAACCCCCAGCTCTGTTTTAAGTAGGATGGAACATCAGATGACAGAGAGGGATCTCTTGCTGGGGTGCAGTGGTTTGCACGGAAGGGTTGCCCGGTTGGTGCGCTGCGCTCAGTTTATTTGGCTCTGACAAGGGCTCACTACAAAGGGAAACCAAATTACAGATCGTACTGTTCCTCCCTTTATCCAGCCAGTGAGGTTCACTGAAAAGCTGCATCCAATTAAATGAAAAGTGACTCAGCAGTGCAGCCACAGCAGCTTTATTTTATTATCACTTAGCTATCCCACTCAGATGTGTACACATAAACTAACAGAAAAACAAAAGCACAGCATTAAGAATGCAGAAGTGGGAATGGACAATGCTGGGGGGGGGGGGGGGGGGGGGGGGGATATATATTCACAGTAATTGGGATATTAGCAAAAAGGAGAGAGGAGAGTAGAAGAGAGAGAAGTTTGAGGATATTAAGGAGTAATGGATGTTACACCAAGTCCTTTTGACAAATTCCCATATGCTTTCATCATGTCTAGATGAGACTGATCAAGGGAAAAGGTACCATTACTACCAAGGAAGAGTAAATACTTATTGCAGTGTTCATCATCCTGAAAAATAGCTGCTGCAGAGCAAGCAAGCACATCTAGTTTATATATATATATATATATATATATATTAGGGCTGGGCAACGATTAAAATCGTGATTAATCGCATTATTTCCCTGATTAATCACGATTAATCGCATTGTATACGCAAAATCGTTGTATACGCAAAATCGGGTGTTATGTTATGAACTAAAGTGCTATAACATAACACTTTTGACATCGGCACTTGTCAATAACACATATTTAATGTAAATCTCATCCTAAATAATGTAAAATAAAATAAAACTTATTGCCACTGCTAGGGCATTAATATCATCCTGTTTTTATAAAAAATTAAAAAAAAAAGTCTACAAACAAAATCCAACAAAATGATTGTGGCTCAGCACAATCAGAACATTAAAACAGGTAATTTCTGAGGCAACAGCAGAAACTTTTAACAGGGAGTTCAACTTGTCAGTGGTTAAAAATAACCTTGTTTCTGTTTAATCCTTCCGCCTGGGAGAACTTTAAAATGAAAATGTCCATGTTAAAGTTCAGTAACTTTACCAATCCGCGTATCATTCTTTCCATTTTCAATTAAAATTGACATTTTATTACGTTTTTAGTTTTTTAATCTCACACAAAAACTAAAAAAAATGCCCGTTTTATTTATATTTCAATTTTAGACTTGGATTAAAAAATACAAAATTAGAAAACGGCCCACAGGACTGAATTTGTTTTATAACCGAGGACTGGACTTTCTGTTGTCATTACACATCTGTGCCACTAGATGGAGCCGCACTGAAGTAACCAGTAAGCGAATAGCACGACAGTGAACACATGGAGCAGATTTGATGTAACATGGAGGAATGACGCAAAAGTTTTGTTGCAGTCCAGAATTTTCTTTTTCAGACAGAATTGTTAATATTGCTACCTGAGTTGCTACCTGAACTGTAAAGTACACAGATTTTTACCGTTCTCCATGTCTGTTTTAGCTTTACTGCATGATTTACCTGTAAATTGTTTTCCGGTTCCACAGCAGCCAGTAAAAGACTTTTCAAAACAAAAGCATGTGAGCAATATATATATATATATATATATATATATATATATATATATATATATATATATATATATATATATATATATATATCAGTCATCAAATGAACCACAGTCCATATCATGCAGAAACGGTTGAAAAATAAGTTAGTTGAACTATATACAAAATTACCCAAAGCCTAAAATAGCCAATTTTTTTGTAAAAAGTATTTTTTTTACAGTTGGATAGAATGAAATAGAAAAGTTCAATAACACGAACCTAGCGTGACTAGGGGCTTTAAATAAAAGAATTAAGGAAAAGATCCTAAAGGGATAGAAATTCAAGATACAGAAAAGGTCTGTCTCGAAGTTTACATGCAGATGGTTTTACACTGATCTGACAGAATTCCAGTAAATAGGGATATATTCTAAGGTTTATTCTGGGATTTGCCAGACACTAGATCCAGCTCTGTATTTGAGACAACAAAAAGGCAATCTTGACATTTTGCCCGACCAGCAGATAATATTTGCTGTTCAGAGACCGGCTTTCTTTTGTTCCAGGTTTTTATTAACCCGAGACACTTGAAATTTAAACCCAGTTCAAGAAATATTATTTGCCACAGGGCAAGGTAAATCTCTTGACGGGGTTTTTCAAAGGGCTGCCCTGGGTTTGTTTACAATTGATCTTATTTAAAAGTGGATTTTTTTTTTTTTTTTACTTTTCAAAGACATACTTTCTGCCATGATCCTGTAGGTCAAAGGAAAGATGAATGTTGTTTGTTGTTTTTTTTCCAACAGTAGCAAAAAAGTCTAAAATAATTAGAAAATAAAAGTGCAGAAAGCCCTGTCACAACCCTTGTTCTTCATAGTTATTCAACTTTCACAATGTAAAATAGAAAAGAGATGCAAAATAGCATCGATGACTACAGCAAATAAATTATATGCACCCCTGGTCAGACAGAAAATAAAGAGAAAAATTAACTACAAGAAAAATTTCCTCCAATTTGATTTTCATTAGGGAATGAGGTGCAAAACCATTTTCAATCATGAGTGTGCGTAAGCGTTGATGTGTGTGTCTGCGCTGCAGTGGAAAGAAACTGCCTTATGAGCTGCATAAAACAGCTGCTTCTCTTATTGTTTTGGGAAGCAGTAAAAATTGTTTTCAACCATCTTTCTTGAAAAGAGCGACTGACCCGAGAACTGACCAATCCACATAAAGCACAGGGGGTGGGGTGGCAAGAGAGGAAAATGGAGGCAGAAAGCAGAGGATGTACACCCCTCTTTCAGGCCAAATGAGACAAACTCCATCTTTCCGACAGTTATTCTATTTTAACAAAATCAATGAGGTAAGCTGAGCCAATAAATCATTGTTTAGCGATGCTCATACATGAACCTGAACTTGTTTCAACTCTGTAAAACTTGAGCAGGAACTCCCATGTGTGAGGAGAGGAAAGAGAGAGGTAGAGAAAGATGACGACCACAGCTATAGATGGGGATCAGCCTCAGGGGCTGGGAGGGTCGCTTCCCTGCATAAAAACGCCATGCTGGAAGGGGGGGGGGGAGGTCACAGGCCGAGCTGCTCTAAAGCTCGCTGCTCCTGGGGAACGAGACGGACAAGCAGAGTGCACGGCAGCAGGGGCGCCCCGGTAAAGACCCCTTCATCTGGACTACACCTGGGGGGGGGGGCCTATGGGCCACCCAGCTCAACAGCTCAGCAGCTACTTCAAAAACACACAGTCGCACATGAAGTCGTGTGAATCTAACTCGGTGTGTGTACGGAATACTGGACAATTTTCATGTAACCAAATGAAACAAGTAAATAATTACACCTGTAACATCTAAGCATAAAAAGACGTTGGGGATAGTTTAAACAAAGCGTGCCGATGGAGAGAATAGTTTATTTAACACTTGTACATTACAGTGCATACATATATTTGCGACTCAAATGTATTTATTTTTTAGTACTGAATTGTGACTCTCGGAATGGTTGAGCTGTCTGAAAATGAGATTTTTAAATTAACACATTTAATGTAAGGCATATCATCAGGAAGCATTCTTAATTGCCATTAACTTAATTGACTTAATTCACTTTCCTGTAAAAGCAGTTAATTTGACTTTTGACTTTATCTTTATTTTCTAATTAATTGCTAAGTTAAAGAGTTCTTTTACAGTCCCAATAAGTTTAATTTGTCATAAGTTCCATTTCTACAAAAGCTGATGTGATTTTTTTTTTTCCCATGAAACTTTGACTATTAGATCCGAGAAGCTCTGGCAGGACTGCAACTCCATCCTGACTTCCAGGAGGGCTCAGCCCACGTTTTACATACTAAATCACATCTCTGTCCACTGTGACCTGCTTGAGCTTATAAGCAGGTCCCTGGGGCACCTCCATTTTCTTCGAATCTCCCTGCGTGGCCCTTCAGGTTAACATGTCCGGCTTGACTGTTTGATCAATAGTTTTAAATGCCCTCATCCCATCAGTGAGGCAACTTTGAAAAGACAAAATATGTACCGATTCCCGTATTAAAAGAAAATAAATTATTCAAATGAGTTAAACATCACATCATTTTCAATTTTTTTTCTAAAGCCTAAATATATTTTGAAGATGTCAGCAGCTCACAAAAAAAAGCGAATCCTCGTCCATCCTCGTTTTTTGTAAAAAAAAAAACAGCACTCAGCTACAGCATCTGTGGCAAGAGGTGGAAAATCCCCACTGATATCTTTTTGTACCTCTTTTGTTCTTATTTGATAAGGGGTGATGTAAGTTCACTCCCAAGCCTCCCTAAAATACCCCCAAAGCCTGCCTGGCTTCTGAGTGGGAGTGTATAATCGGTGCTGGCAGAGTGCTGGTTAATGGGGGGCACAGGGCCATGGGTTGGAGATGTATTCATGTGCATGGCGTGGTGCCTGGACCCAGGGTGACACTTCTTCATTCCTGCTGCCCCAGGCCAGGATTAGGATTGCGCGCAGCCTCACAAAGCCAGCCGTAATGCAAAATCATTTTCATATTAACCTCGTCTCTCCTCTTTGGGCATGACAGTGGACAGGCCTGCTCTCTTTGGTACTCAAATTATCCTCAATTACTGGGGAAAGGGCAGGCGAGGGGACATCACCTAACCTTCACCATCTGTTAGGTTCAAAGCTTTAGCAGTCGTCCAGCCTGCCTGTCTCTTGCCTCTGCTGACCTTTCTGCCTCGGCCGCTTCTGCTCCATGCGCCCCCTCCACCCCATGATAGCCCTGCCCTCTCTGGACACAGATGGGAAGTGCATGCACACACATCTCATTAAGGGGAAAAGGTTATGTCACACATCTTCAACAAAGATTTCAATATTCAAAACCTTTCAGAGGCCAATAAACAAAAGCTGCGTGAGGACATTGGTTAAGTGAGTCTCCAAAGGATAAGCCCGTGCCTTTAAGATAAGTGAACGTTTAAAAGGTTATGCTGAAGAAATATCTAAAAGAGGTTAAAGAATATTGTGAAATATTTTACTATTTAAATTTTGTTTAATACTCACAAATAGAAGAAGGTATTTATAAATGTGGACACTAAGAATATATTTATTTATTTGAGAAAACATTCAGAATTTTAATTAAATACATCAGTGCTCAAAACTAATTTTATGTGAAATGATCAGAGCTCAAACTTATTGTTTTTTGTTTGTAAAATCACAGAAAATAATAAAATAGTTATAGTTTACATGAGTTCTTTGAAGTATTATTTTACTTACGCATTTAAATACTTTTATTTGTGAGTAAAGTTGTCTGTCAATAAAAAGTTACTATCTTGCACTTTTATTTAGTTTTCTCTTACACATACTTCAAAAGTTGTCTTTAATGAAACATTCCTCTATATCTGACACTGTGCTTGTGAAATATTGAAAAGCTCTTATGGTAAATGTACCTCTTAATAATGCAAGCTGTGTTTTCTGTTTGTTTAGAGCCTGTGTGTGTTTTAGCAGTTCCATTGTGTCCATATGGATTTTCCAGTCTGTCTGGCCACTCAGGAGGCCCTCCTTTCTCAGGTCATCTGCTAGGACCTGATGGCTCTGAAATAACTTTTAATAAGTCTTCTAAATAATAGATGGAGCTTTGACTAAAAACAAGCGGGGAGGGGCATGAAGGGCTGAGGACAGTAGTCATCAGAGACAACGACCAGGTCCCAGCCATTCCCTCGCCATCATCAGCACCACCAGCAACAGCAGCAGAAGCAGAAGCAGTCATGCTCACTCTCCTGCCTCACCTTCTCTCCAGACCCAGACTCCCTGAGGTCAGAGGTCCTGGACTTGACCTTGTGGACCCCCCCCCCGGAGGATGTTCACTGCGTTTGGGGAATCATTTAGGATTTATTCAGCAGGAGGCCCGTCTCAGGCAGCATTATGCCTCATTATCCTTGGGTTCTCTGCATTCACCGGGCAGATGCATCAGCACTTCATTCTGTTTACACCTTTGCTATTCCACAATCAATATCTACAACTGACAACATTATTCATTTCAGTACATCTGAAATGATATGAGCAGGACAAAATTTTATTTGGGCCTTATACAAAAACAGTTCCTGTTTTTCATCATTATTTTTCTACTGGGTAAATAAAGGCCAACAAAAATATTGTTGCAATTAGTATGACAAACGGTCCATTCAAATAAATACATTTAATTACTACAGAGGAAGTAAAAGACAATTTAAAATATTTTCAAGAAGTTTATGTTACAGATCTGCAAATCGTATTATAATTGTTTCCCAAAATGTAGATTTTCCTCCATTTATTTCAGTTTCACCTCAGAGTAGGCTCAACATCTTCATGTATTAAAACATGAAATTTAATTGATTTATTTTGATTATCCTTTTTTTTTAAAACAGAAACTGTATCTTATCTCATAAATTTGACCAAAAAATAGTTGAAAATAATATTCTAGGGCCTCACTCATCTAGGCTATTCAAATTCTTGTCACTTATTGCAAAAATGTGGAGGGATATCTTTCAGATGCAGGCTAAAAAAGAGTGATCATTCCTATTATGTGTGCTTCACTCTAAGTAGGTCCCTGTGGAGGACAATTTTGGAGAGATCTTTCCTGATAAGAAAGCAGCCCTGCATGCATTAATATTACATTAGAGCCGGTATATCACAGCGCCTTCTGCTCAGTCAGGTAGACAGCCTTTCATTGACATCTCCTTATCATGTTAATATTACAGTCATCAAAGAAGACTATACGCTGGATAAGGAGGGGGGCATGCAACAAAACGTGCAATTTTACAGATTATTCTTGTGAGAAGTCTAAAAGGGGGAACAGACGATAAAATGATTATTTAGGTCACATATTCACTGTAATGCACAAGAAAGAGACAAATGCCGCAGGAAAGGCGTTGTTCGCGTGTGTGAGTGTGTGCGTGTGTGTGTGTGTCTCGGTCAGAAATATGACATGCATGGCTAGACACATACACACAAGCGACTGTTGGAGGCAACAGCAGCAGCAGGAGGGGTGCGGATCTGCGGCAGAGGGAGACAGGTGCACGGCTCCCTCCACACTGTATACACGCATTTAAAGTCCATTCTGAACAGGCACTCCCCTCCTTTATTTCAATGAGATTATTCTTCTACCCTGCTTTTGTTGGGTCCCGTTTTTTTCCTCTTTTTTGTATGAGGTTTTTATTCAGAAGGTTACATTTAAAGTCAGATTTTTTTTTGAAAAAAAAAAAAAAAAAGCAGAAAAATAAAGAAGAGAAAATAAACACCACATATGGGCTTTGTGATATTTTTTTTTTTTTTTGTTCACTTTTGTTTTTCTCCTACTTCCCAGGGCAAGTTGCCACCCTCCCACAGAATTAACATTAATGCTCCTCTAAACACGTGTCAGGTTAACAAAGGCAGAGTGTTTTGGGCTTTCTTTTTCCTTTTTTTTTTTTTTTTTTTTTTGGCATACTGGGGGGCCGGGAGGCGGGCACGTGCTCGTTTCCGTGCCAAACTTGGTCGCTCTCATTTGAATGTGAATGGTATTTACCACTGAGAGCTGCTTCTGAGGAGCTCGTGGCAACAATACACAACCTTCACATCTGAAGGATTTTCAATTAGCGCCCCACCCCTCCCTTTCTGAGCTAATCGGGGCTAATTAGCCTTTATCGCGGGGTAATAGCTTGTATTAATTGCCTCGCGGGCCAACTGTTGAGGAATTTGGCGCGTGATCCAATCGAAACTGACAAGATCATTCCGTCTATTTAATATTCATTATATTATAATAGGACACTTGTTAGCATGAATACACCAATTAGTACCAACAGCGAGCAACACGGCAGAGAGGTGTTTTTGTGTGTGTGTTTAAACTTAAAACTTAAAACATTTTACTCATTTTTATAACACCAGATGAACATTTCTTGTTTGAATGATAATACAGTTACACTGCTGTTTATTTTAGGTGACATCATACACAGTATTAAACAGCTCAGTGACAATTAAAAAGAGCTTTTTTTTTTTTTACCTTTAAAACTTTTTTTTCCACTACCGGAAAAAAAAGGCTTCAGTTATTTTATCGAAGACTGAATAGCAACTATAATATTTGGATATTAAAACTCATCTGACTACGTACTAGAAGGATATTCCCTGCCCTTTTTTTTTTATTTTAGAATACTGAGACCTGCCACCATCAAGCGTTTTACCTGCCTGAGTTTTCTTTCAAGTTTCATCTTTAAACATCATTTATTTATCCCTCCACTTACCGTCAACCCCTTCTCCTTCTGAAAAAGGAGCGAAATAATAATGTTTGTTTAGTCTCTGCTATTCAGAGATGCTTTCAAAGAGGGAAAAGGCTTCCCGACACAGCATCATAACCTACTACAAGAACTGACAGACCGCACAGATGATAGGGCCTGTAGTCTTACACAGACCAGATTGATGTGCAACAAAAATAGTAAGGAGAAACATCAATGCAGGATGTAAATCTATCTACTGATGAGACCGTTCGGTCATTAATCAATTAACCTTTGTGAAAGTAAATAGCCCGCGTTTGAAAAAAAAAAAAAAAAAAGAGAAAGACAGAGACTGCAAAAAGCAGAAGAGACATCGTCACGTTTAGAAACAGCAGAAGAAAAATATTTAAATTAAAAAAAACCATCACTTCACCCGCTGGGCCACATACATGTGGACCAAATATGATCTAAACTGTGAAGCAGGACAAAGAGTGAAGGTTGCTGAGTTAACCCGCATCTGGTTCTGAACACGCATCACTTCAGTCTTACTGGAGGCTCATATTTTATAGACTCGGACCGTGTAAATATGAGGCCTGTTTAGTGAACTTAAAAAAATATGTAGTTTTACGATTATGCTTTTTAAAAAATCATTTCAAATTTGACTTGTAAATTTTAAAAAAAAATGTTACCAGTCGGTGGCATGCAGGGCAATTGGCAAAGTCATAATCATGCCACAATTATATATATATATATAAAAAAAGATAAGACTGTATGCACAAAAAAATGTTTTCTATCCGGGGGCCAGAGAAATAGTGGGCAGTTGTCAATAAAGGAGCCGGTGAGCATTACTCACCCTGCGCTGGACAACAGCAGTCACTTGGAGGCATATGGCTCTCAGCTGCCCCCCACTTGGGACCCCCAGCCAGCTCCGGTGAAGTTCAAGGTCTCTGCAGCCAGTGACCATTAAACTCAACACGCAGATGGACGCGTCTGCTGCGCGAGAGCCCCTCTGTCTGCCCCGTTGTTCATCCAAAATAACCTTATTTATTATTATCATTACTGTTAATTATTGCTATCGGGGCTTCTAAAGAGCGAAACACTAGTCAGAGAAAAACCTTTATGCATTTATTAATTTAATCCGCAGAAACATCGAATTTAATTTGCTTTTTAATCACACAATGTTTATGAAAGAAATGCCTTGTCATACATTTAATAATTGCATTCCTATTCGTGAGATTGTTAAAGCAACTGTTAAGGCATCAGGTATAAAAAAGTTCCTTTTATATCGTGCTCAGGGCCGGAATGAGAGTTTTTTTTTCTTTGCAATACTTTTTCTGGACATTAGTGCTGCCATTCTTTAAAACATAAAATGAAAAAAAAAAAGAAAAGAATTTAAATAAAAGACAGTATGGAATTTCGTCAAATGTATTTGCTATTTTTATTTTATTGATACTTTTACATAAATATTGCATATTTCTATATAACCTTATTTTCATTTAGGGATAAAGAAAACGTGTTCATCTTTGTTTAATTTTTATTTGAACTCAGGTGTCGTCACAAATGAATAGGTGCTTGAAAGGCCAGGTTTAGAGAACAACACCTGCATGCAGTCCCTCGTTTATTTAATTCAAGCAATATGAAAAGTAATATATTTGACATCATTTAACAATACTTAAGCACAAATAACTCATTACATCATACATATATATATATATATATATATATATATATATATATATATATATATATATATATATATATATATATATATATATATATATATATATATATGGATCCAAAACTTTTTTTCAACAAATCACTGAAAACAGACCAGTCTGCTTTGAAAAATGTGTTTGATGGAAAGTGAATAACTGGGATGAGGAAAATGAGGAAGGGATCCAGATGACAAAAAAGAAGCAAAGAAGAGTGTTAAGAACAACAGAATCAGATGAAAAGATGCAGTTAGAAGATGAGAGGTGGTCCCAGGTGTCTCTAATGACATCAGCATGGGATATACCCAGCATCTCCACTGTGGAAGAGATCCTGTTTCCTCAGAAAGTCTCTTCATGAGAGACAGGTCATGGCCAACAGCCTCTTTCTGACACATAATTGGTGATATTGATTATAGGTTATCATGTGCTGTAGGCCATTTGTAAGGTAATGCTGCAGGGGTTAATTTGTCACCCATTAACCTTTTGGACTGGTGGGTGTACGTGTAAATTCAGTTTAAAACAACTTTTTAAATGGGTTGCTGAGCTTCATCTAATAACTGGAATACTAACGTGTTTAAAACGTATTACAACACAACATTATACAGGATGTCAGTTTCTGAGCAGACATCCGAAAAACATGCTACATGTTCTTCAGTTCTGCCCTCTATCGAAGCCCCCTGACCCCTTGGAAAAATATCTCTTCATCTAAAACTCAGAGTGACATTGAGAGGAAACACCTCTTCCTCTTCCTTCAAATCTGTGAAGTTGTTGCTTTCCTACATGCCTACAGGATTTTCAAAGTTGATACCGTCTGTTGGTCAATACTAAAAAAAAAAAAAAGAAGAAGAAGAACTGAACTTTTTGTGGTAATTTTTTAATTGATACTAAAATGTAATCGAAGATACTTCTCTGACTTAGTTATCAACACTTTTAGGAAAGTTTCACATATGATTATACAAAGAATAAACTAACAATCTTTGTGAAAATGTAAGTAACCACTGTTTTTTTTTTTAAAATAATTTTCATATCAATAATCATGTTGATGTGTCCTCAAATAAATAAACCCAAAGGACTGCGCTTACCGCTTTTATGAAAGCATAAATGAATGTCCTTTCATCTTCTTTTTATTTTTATTTAAAGGAAGAACATTTCAGGAACCACTTCAGGCTACAAAGTAACAATGTTGCAAAGCAGTCAAACAGATTTAACTGCGTCAGAATCATCACAGTTTGCCATATACTTTGGTTTTCATCTCAGCAAGGAATAACACATCAAATGCACAAAATCACAGAAAAGAGAGAAGCTGTAACCTTTGTGAAAGTCGATCAGAGGCGATCAGAGGTGCAGAAGCACCTGGTACAGCCCAGAGCAGTAAAGACAACCCACTTCAACTTCAAAAACATGACATTTGCCACCTCAGAGCATAAAATGTGCCTCTCTCGCTCTACACCTGTAAACCCACACAGTGTAAAGGGAAACCAAGCTATGTATTCTCATTCCAGCAAACACTATTAAAAGTTACTCGCTGATAGGAATGCACACATATTGCCTTGTGTACAGTATAGGTGTGTGTGTGGGTGTGTGTGCCTGTGTATGTGAGAGAGACAGAAGTGAGTTAGAGGAAGAGAGGGAGGGAGGGAGAGAGACAGTGAGAGAACAGTGAAAGCATGAGTGAGTCAGTCAGCAAAGCTCTGTTGACAAAGTGAAACAGAGCAGGGCAGCTCCACAGATAAGGACGGCACAGGTACCTGTTCGGAGTGGTCTGGTGGCAGCATCAGCTTCCAGCTTGGCATGCATTAATTATCCTCTTAAAAGATGGCCGCACTAAAAGCTCACGTTTGACCTGGCGTTCCCACTGTCCCTCAGTCAAAGAAAGGAATGCATAGGCGCAAGAGGGAAAGAGGACGAGGAGAGATGAGAGGCAGAGAGGGAGGGAGAGTCGCATCCACTGCTGTCCTGACACCATGACTGGCCCACGTGAGATTGATCACAGACTTGCACTCACACACCAGGGCCTCTGCAGTAACAGGGGGGAACTGCCAAGAAGTAGCAGGTTTTGTCTAGCCCGGGGACAGATAGGACGTACGGACAGCCACATGCACGCTCGTGCATATGATTGACGCACGCAGAGACACGCACGTACGTGGTCCCACACTCTTTTGGGTTTCAGGTATCATAAAAGTCAGAGAAAATCAGAAATAAATATGGTTTTTTTTTTCATCTCAAAATGAAGCTTAACATGCAACATTTTTTTATTCTAAAGATTTTGTGTTTCATAGGCTTTCATTAGTATTCACTGGCTGCCCCCCTGCACATCTGTTCAGCAGTCTACTGCCTGTTATGTTGTGGAGCAGCTGAAAATGGACAGCGAAATAAAAGGGGTCAAAAGTCTGGCACTGAGAAGCGAGAGGACTGTGATTACACACAATAGACTATAAAAGAGATGCATATGAGCAGCGGCAGTGTGCCTGGCCTTTGCACCTTCAGGGAGGACAAGGTTCACACTAATCTCATGAATGCCCTATATCCACAGATCCGCACTCACAAATGCATGACATCTACTCGCAAACAAAACAAAAGTCAGGATTCAAGCATGGTGCAAAAAATTATAAACTGATATTTAAACACAACATACCCTTCAAAAACCTATACTTTCGAAACATCTGTATTTCTGTTTCCAAGTTCAATTTTCAAGTTTCAATGTCACTTTATTTTTGTGTCATTTCCTAGATAAAGTAGTTACTGACCGCATCTGTCCATTACAAACACACTGTAAGTGAAATAAACATGAACCAACAAGATATAAGCAGTGATGGTAATGGTGGAAATCAATTTGCATTGCATTAACCAAATATAAAGGCTAGCAGTTCACTTCTCCACTGCTTAGAAAAATCACATTTTCCAAATCAGCCGTTCCCTTCAGCTATCTACTCCTGTCACGAGCCAGGAGGGGGGCTGTCTCAGTCAGCTGGCCTCTCTATGCAGATTGATCCAGATGGACATGGCGTCCAGACCTCCGTCCCCCATAGACCCTCTGGCTGAACTTGACTCTCATGACTACAGATGGAAAGGAGGGCCCCTCACCTTTGGTGAACCCTAGACCTAACACCCTCCATCCCAATATGGCAGACCACAGACTGGGCCACCTATTCAGTGTCCAGAGTTAAAAATCATTGTAGATTAAATTCAGGTCACTATCCCAGAAGCTATCATCACAGATAGCTGATCAATACCGGGACATTATCACAGAACGTTTCCTCAAACACAGTGTCAACATGCGGATCTTGATCAGGGAGTGTGTGTGTGTGTGTGTGTGTGTGTGTGTGTGTGTGTGGTGTGTGTGTGTGTGTGTGTGTGTGTGATCACTGAGCTGGAAAGGAGTGTTGGCCTGACGGTTGTGCAGAGGAGTCAACACATGAAAACTCCTGGAGCAGAGCTTGAATCCTGAGGGAGCCGCAGGTTTGACTGGATTCACTGCTGAGCATGATGGACCACAACTTAAAAGGAGATCAGAGGCCTGCGCCACAGCAGCAAAGCCCCCCTCTTCCCCCACCATCTCTGCCTCTCTCCTACAAGCTGTGTCCCGATTCAGCAGCTGCTTCCTTTGGAGAATGCAGTCTAGGCCTCCACACTCTCAGTTTGTACTTTCTTTTATACTTGCAAATGACATTATATATGTCACTGTGAATTCTCAAATGGATGTAAAAAATGTACACGGAAAGAGCATTCAATACAGTCCATTTTGTGTGTAATGTTGTTACTGTAATACACCACCATATGAGGAACTCATACTCATAACGTGGCAAGAATGTGATGCAATGTCTCAGGAACAAACTAGTGCTTCTGGTTTAATTGAGGTTTTAAATGATTCCAACATAAACCAGCATAAGTTATTGAGAGTTTTTAGTGTCTACATCCCACCCGTTCAGTGGCCCTATGGCCTTACAGTCTGAGTTAGTGTCTTTACTGGCTTTTCCGAGGGCCTTCCCGCTCACTCTAACGTTACTTCTGATCCGATCTTCTGTCTGAGTAATGTCCTTTTCCCACCACCACTTGTGTCATCGGAGGCCCATCTTCATCACACAACGTATACCTTGCTGGGGCGCAGCAGAGGGAATGTGTGTATCTTCATCAAAACCAGTCAGAGGAGTGAAAAAAAGAGATTGAAGGATTGCTCTATGAATTATTAAGATTAAAATCTTTCTCATATAAGCTATCCTTTTCCTCCTTCCATTCCATTTTCCTACCTTTCTTTTTCTTTTTTGGTTAAATTTTAAAACATTTATATCCCTCTGTTCCTGAGTAAACGAGCTCAGGGCAGATTGTTCATTAAAAATAAAAGTTGCACAGAGGAGGAAAGAGAGGAGGTACGTGGCTTGGTCCATTTTAGTCAACTCTAATCAGCCCAGTGTTTCTGTGCCAGGAAGAAAAGAGTCAGATGAAACAACGATATAATGATCTTTTTTTTTTTTTTACTACTTTTCTTTAGTCCTGGATGTTCAAAACTTAAAAGGAACATAAAAGAAAGACTTTCTTACATTTTATTATTACTGTCAGTGAGCTCTTGCTCACTCTGCCTTTGTTCAGCGGTCTTGGTAATTTTCATACTTATTAAAAAAATGATGCATTAAGAATGTACTTGCCATTACCTTGGGTCAGGTGTTTCTGAATAGAGCATTAAGAGCTAAAGCATTTTTTTAATGATAGTCTGCCTGTATGTAAGAGACTGGCCTTAACCTATGATATAATCTCTTTCTCATATTACCTCTGCATGCCTCACCTACCAGATTAAATTGCATTCATTCATTAGGAAAAAAATACAAGAGCAGAGCAGGCTACCTGTTATTTTTTCTTTTTTTTCCACTCAGAATGAAAGTCACAATCCTGTCAGTCAAGGCAGTGTTTAATTTGACTAATCTTCAGTAAAGAATAGGATTCTCCTTGTAAAACTGTTGCAGGTTTATGGACTTGTGGTTAGTTTCAGTTCAGCCGTCCAGCATTGGACTTAATTAATCTGTTTATCCAGAGATAAGGAGAACACAGATCAATATGACTGACATGCATCATTTTCTTATCTCCAAAGAATAATGAAAGTAGTCGCTCCGGTGTTTCATTAAAAATAAATAAAACAAAAATATTTACATGGCTCTCAAAATGTAATGAAGACCATTTCTCAGAGAGACAACTAAGGTCCACCGTGAGACTATGCTCTCCACTCTGATGGCCCATCATAACTAGAGTGTCAGAGCAAAGGTCATAAGGCCCCAAAGGAGTCATTGTGATCCAGGAAATAATCTTAGTTCTCCGTGGAGAGCAGTCAGTGTTGGCTAGTGGATAAGTCAGACTCTAAGACAGTTAACTCCATCACAGTGGGCATCACTTCATAGAGCCTGTAGTCTCGGGCCTGTTATTTATGATGCAGATGCTATACAGGATGCTCATACATCCTGAGTAGTGTGTGTTTAAATGTGCTCTTATAAAATATTTCTGGGGCTGTGCGGAGTCGTGGTCCCTGCGCTCATTAGAAGTCTCTGACCAGTTTGATAAGTGCAGCTCTGCTCCATAATGATTTATTAAGACGGGGGGTGGGGAAGGCTAGTCGGTCCAAACTGCCTCAGGACACTGAGATATTTAAGGGTAAAGGCTTGGAATAGAGGGTGCCTCTGAACAGATTTACATCATCCAAGATGCATTTCATAATGAATTATGTAAGATGTAATGAAATACATAGGAGTTTCACATTTTTTGCTTTTTCCCCACTCTCCTCTTTCTTTTTTTCCCCCCCCTCAAGTCTTCCTCCCGTATCGTCTGCATTGCCTGAGGTAAATTCATAGCCATTTGCTTCATACAGTAAAACACTAATGGACAGATGGAGGGACATCAGGAACAGTGTTTAAAAATGAATGGAACGGAGATGGTAAGATGCAAGCAAACAAGTTTTGCTAATTCACAGGTGTACGTGGGGCCATGTTGGGCTGGCGAGAGACTTCAGACACAGCCCTAACAAGAAATAACGACTGTACACCAGACGACTTTGCAAAAACTTTAGAAAGATTTTTAAAAGAACAACATACGACACCCTCTCACATCTAAATACTGTAAACCAGAGTTTTAAATTGGAGATTAATTTTGCAGGGTCACTATTTACTACAACCAGATTCCTTTGTGAATTAAAAGACAACAATGCTCATAATTGGCTGTGGACAGCAGCTGCATCATGGAAGAACACAGTTTTCAAGATGTGTTTTGACAGTAAAATTTGATAGAAAAGGTTTGGATTACTAAAAGGTCTAAAAAGTAAAATTCTAGTGAGACTTGAATTGACAATCAGAAGAGATTGAATTTAGCTGTTTTTCATTTTTGGTGGCTTCTATATATATAAATATATATATATATATATATATATATATATATATATATAGAAGCCACCAAAAATAACAGTTAACAGTTAAACAGTTAACAACAGTAGGGTCCTCTTCAGTGTCTGAGTGTGTGTCATTCCTGATTGGTGTGAGTTCACTTGGTACAGTGACAGACAGCTGCTTCACCCAATCACTAGATATTTTTTCATTTTTTAATGTCTATCCTTTCAAAACAGTTTCTTTCCAGAACCATCCAAGTGGTCCAATGCAATAAAGAGAGCTTTGTTGCATTTCCATCATCATAACACTGACTCCAGATAAAGAAATATATCCCATTTGCCTTTTCTTACCCCAAGGTTTGCCACCAATATAATTCCCAGAACTGCGGTAAACATGGCATGTTGTCATGCTGAGCACCACTTTAGGGAAGAAAAAGCAACCATTGTGTTAAACGATCTATACCTTCAAAGTAAGGTGTGAACAGGTGTGGTCTTGAGCTGGTAACCAAACATTTTGAAGGCAGAGAAAAATTAGAGCTTGGATTTCTAGTGAGACATGGAAACATCTCAACAGAACAAAGCTTGATATTCTCCAAGAGAGAAAACATGCTTAGTGGTTGGAAGAGAGATCTTTTTTTCCCCCTTGCCACAGTTAATTTTTAAATCTCCAACATCCTATGGCTGTCTGTTTTTCTTCTGTTTTTTTTTTTTTCCTGCTTTCATTCTTTTCTTTTAAAATGAAACTGGAGCTGGGGCGGTGATAGTGATAGATGGCTCAGCGCTCTAACACTTTATCCAATCCGGCGCAGATTTCATCCAATAAAGAATCACTTGTGCACTCTCAAACTAAATGGAAGTCAGGCGGCAGAGAGAAAGGAGCTGCCGTGTGTTTCTGAGCTGCGAAAATCAAATTTTCTTAAAGCTGCCACAGCAGTGGCTGACGGAAAAGGCAGCAACAGCCATGACTGGCCAGGGCCACAACGTCTGCACACACAATTTAATCCATCACAGAGCGCTTGACACCATATCAATCAACCTTTCATCCTTTCATCAGTATGCCCCCTACCTCACAAAAAAAAAGAAAAATATATATATATATATATTTCTATTCAATCACCTCTGACTGAACCAGGCCTGCAACCCAATGACCAGCAGCAGAAAACTACTGGGGCTTCAGAAGTCTTTTCACATGAACACAACCATAAAGCAGAACCCACACTCAACACGGGGTCCCTGAAGTACAGATTACATGAAATGTTAATGCCATTAATGCAGAAATATTACTTACATTAGACACAGAGACACTATCAAATTGTCTGCCTTTCTTTAGGTTTTACTGTATGACACTAACCACCACCTTTCATCCTTAACCCCTCCCATTGTTGTCCTTTGTTCCGGGAATATGCTCCGTCTTACCCCCTCTGTATCCCACAGGCCGTGGCTCCAATGGCCTATGATTTATAATTCATAGAGGCCGCTTTTATATGGGACCTCGGTCTACCTGATACTCTGCCACTGGGCCTGTCCTGGGACAGTGGGAGGGGGGGGGCTCTTCATTACGCCTGCACCGGAGCACTAACATGACACCCACCTCTTTAAAGTACCGCCACTGTATGTAAATTGTACATAATAATCTATTTTTCTCAGTTAGTGTACAGAGTCATATTCCCGAAACAGATACCGTTCATGTTTTTTTCCCATCGGCCATTTTGTTTTTTTCAACCTTTTGTCAGTAATCTCAACAGTCCTTTTTTTTTTTTTTTTTTCTTAGCTCTTTGCAACTAGTTCAAACACAAACATGGCGCTCTTATGACATCTAAGTAAACTTTCATGTATCATTTAAGAATTTGTGTTTTCATCTTTGGGTGTGACGGTGCTCTTTCTTTTCTTTCTCTAAATCTCAGGTTCCAGTGTTTCAGCATTACTTCCTCCCTGGTTTGCTCTCTGCTCTGACCTCACTGCATACCAGAAAGGTCTCCGACCCAGGCTGCGTTCTGTACTCTGTGCTCCTGGCCCAGGGCTCTGCTTGGCCTCCATGCTCTACTGCCTCCTTAAACCCTGTTGAGGCTCCAAAAGGCCAAACACTGTAGTTGTTGTGGATGCCCCACCGCCCACCACTGTCTCTGGTGATGCAACACGGGGGGGGGGGGGGGGGGGGGGGGGGGGGGGGGGTGTCAGATTGCCAGAAGCAGCTCAAATGACAAAGAGAGAGCAGCTCAGCCTGGATCAGACGCGTGTATTATTGTTGTTGTTACTAAGTGCTCCTGACTAATTATTCCTCCCTCATTTGCAAACGGGACTGCTGCTCATTTACATATCAATGGGGCGAGTGCAGGGTATGATGTCAAGGAGTGCGGGTTAAGCGCGTGGCTAAGCTTGGGGAGTGCAGAGGACATCAACCCAACAACAAACAGAACACAACTACCCCTCCCGCCTCCCCTATCCTTCCAGAACCCACCACACCAGCCTGACACCCCCTGCTGTCTTAGTCTGATAAACAGACGAAACAGAATGGAAGATAGGCTGTTGTTTGGGAGAAGGGGGTTGGTGGTGTTGGTACCGAAGAGCTCTCTGTCAAATCAGCGGGTTGCCCCTGAATTAGTTCAGTTGTAACACAACCCCATGCTCCATGGAGATCATTTAGGCAATTATCAAGAACAAGGCCGGCTGCAGCATTGAACAGCACACTTCAAAGGCCTACACCAGATGAACAGTTACAGCACACTGGTCAATTTCCATACAAGCAACCCCCTCCTTCCCTTCTTGCCTTCACTCACTCCACTTCTGCTTATGCCTCCAGGCATTTTGACTGTGCTAATGAACATAACAGCCCCTACCCACCACCAAACACAGACCCGTAGCTACAGTATGATGAGAAGTC
Organism: Hirundichthys speculiger; assembly: GCA_018398805.1. NCBI lineage: Eukaryota > Metazoa > Chordata > Actinopteri > Beloniformes > Exocoetidae > Hirundichthys > Hirundichthys speculiger. The sequence goes on from JAGFBZ010000648.1 coordinate 594,768, forward strand.
CATGATGCGCTCTTGCTGCTGTCCTTCTGAAACACAAAGAGAAGCAGACCGCAGTGAAGGACAAATGTGCCCGCCAGACACTTGCCTTATGTTTGCTTCTATTAACTGGGTGACCGGGTGTTTTTTGAAGTTGAAGATGCACAATATTCCTAGATGATATTTGAAACTGATCACAGTGCTCACACTGAACAAATGCAATGGCAGCACCTATCGAAGCCTGTCGTTACAGCTGCATCTGGGGCTTTTTCTGATCATATAAACATCAGATTTTGAAGTTTTGCGAAACTCACACTGACTTAGAAGGCGTTGAGGGTTAGCACGAGGGTAAGGACAAAACAGGGAAGAATATCAATGCAAGAATATCACATGAAATTCCAGATTATGTTCCCATCTGTTCGGCAGGGAACAAATGAACACTGACTGCAAGATGAGTCTGTCTACTTCTACAAGGAAGCCATAGGAGAGAAAGACAAAGCTCTGGATGAATGAGAGTCCTGCCCATTACACCTGACATTCCTCTGGTAGTTTGGTTTCCCCTATTGTTGACACACTGGAGTGTAAGATTAACTTTAGTAAGTTATTCAGAGGGACTAGTTGATATAGACTACACCAAAATACATGTAAAGTGAAGGTAAAAGTACGCGGCAGTCATCAGAACATAACTGAAATGCTTTAAAACTCTAAAACTTTTTTTAACAATAAAAAGCAGCTTTATGGAACAATTTTCATCAAGGTATACCAACGAGAATACTGTGTATGATTCATCGAACAATACAGACAATACAAAACAATCGAACTTCTTTTCTACAGTTTTGCAATTTGCAGTTTTGCAATTTCCAGAAACTATGATTTAAGTCGAAATGTCTAAGTGAAATTGTTACATATTGTCTCTCTCTTTCGTCTGTTTCTTTCCATTAGGATTACAAAGGATGAGTAATGAAAACGAAGTCTTAATAAGTTTCTCTTGACTACATCTGCTTGTTCAGCCACTTCAAAACAAAGATAAACCCAATATATTGTCTATCATTGTCTCTCCCTCTCTCTCTCTCTCTCACCACACACACACAAACACACACACACACACAAACCAACAAAGCAAGTGCAAAGGCTCCGGACTTTCTAATCAGACTGGGTCATGTTTTACAGTAAAGATCCAAGACAAACATGCAAGCAACCAGATCCTCCACTCAAGATAGAGTTTCTAATCATGTACTATAAATTATTCAACCTAGAAATATCTGCCCTCCCCAAATGTTTATTGATGTAGGATGGACAGTGTCAGACTGGTGTCATGGATATGGTGGCTCCCATCAAAGTTCGGAAGGAGCCACAGGGTGAGGGCGGGGGTTGATCCGGGTCAGAATGCCAAGGATAGATACTCAACGCATCGAATGGGAGCAAGAACCTCGGCCATGGAGATAATCAATAGACTTTGAGGATGCAGAGGAGCAGAGACATAAGAGAAGACCACAGAATGTGATGCAGAAATTAAATGTAGGAAATGTAGAAATGTGGAAACTCAAACAGTAAGAAAAACTGATGGACAAATATACAGTGCAGGAAATAAAACCTAAAAGGGACAGTCCAAGAGGTCTGACACTGATTTAATGCAGTTTAACTTAAACAGACTCTGAATTTACATTAAATCACCATGATACTTTACTTATTTATATCAATTATATTCACAGAAATTATATCTACATTCATCTGCTCAATAGTAAAGACAGAAATGTGAATTTAAACAGCTGACTAAATTCTCATATCCTTGAATTCTGACAAGTTATTTTTAACCAAGCCACTGCCCTCTTAGCATGAATAACTTGAAATGTTGCATAGATTCAATTCATATCTTGAAAAATAATGCACAAATACACTCTCACTTTCTACTGCCATCACTCTTCCCTTCCTTCACACTATCTTTCCCATTACATCACTTTATGTGTCAGAGAAAAAGGCAAATTTATATTTGTTGGAGACTCAAATTTGTTTAATCTTTAATAAAAAAAATTTAAAAGATGAAATATCAGCAATCAGCTGCAGAGCATGAAGGACGATGATTTTATATCACGTCATAGCAAACCCGAGGGGGTTGCAGTTGAGTGTCTGTCTGCATGTGTGTGCCTGCGTGTCTTCTTTACGATTGCAAATGGTTCTGTAGTGTTATTATTGTTTATCTGAAATATTTGCCCCCCTTTTCTTAAACTTCCATAGGAGTCGACATTAATCCACAAACCCCTGGCAGACATTTCACATGTCTCATATATCCTAACGGATTATTGGCCTCATTACTAAATAATGTTATATTCTGAATGGTGCTGTTGTCACACATTGGCACATCACTTAGTGGAAATGGGGAAAAATAGTCAGCCATGCTCATGAATGAGATTGTTCTTTTCATTTAAAGTTACTATGTAAAAGTCAGCACTCCCCATCTGTAGAAAGATAATTGATTAAATAAGATGGAGATTCCATCCCCTTTGGACCTTTCTGTAAATGTTTCAAAACATGTTTGCTTAGCAGCTTAACTTCAGTTATTTCAGGACAAAGGTTAGCTTTATCCTTGTATACCTAAAACTATGTTAGGCTTGGTCATTCGCAAAAGAAAAAAAGATATATGTAAAATTCAATTCTAGTATGCATATGATCTTACAAAGAAATACTTTTGCTTTTAATAGTTTAACAAGGTTGGCTCGTGAGGCAGGCGAGCTTTCTGAAACAATTAGATGCATGTGTGTGTCTTAACGGCTGAATGCTTGTCTGTATTGCTGTCTGTATGTGTAAGCAAGCACAGTTTGTGCAAACTGGGAGGACTTAAAGGTGGAGTAGGTGTTGTTTGAAAAACGGTTCCAGCAATCCAACTCAAGTGAGATTTTGAAAATATACACTCCCTCCCTCCTCCCAAAGGCTCCGCCTCCTCCTCTTCAGCTCACCCCTCGAAACCACGCCTTCACATGATTCACGACTGCATGAACCATAGGGAGGGAGGGAGCGAGGGGTGATATTTGATGGACGTATTAGGCAGCCAATCAAAATAGTGATGATCACTTTTTTGATTGGTCAGAGTTTTTCTCTGATTATACCTTCTAGACTGGACCAAAATGTTTAGTTTTTTTTGCAAACATTTTATTTCAGTGGGTGCAATGGAAATGTGAAAAGGTTTTCAGGCAATATTGTAAAAAGTGTTGCAAAAAAACAACACCCACCCCACCTTTAAGGCTTTCTCATTGTTTTTGATTGCTATGGTGAAAGCTGTGCGACAATACAGCATGACTAAGAAAGACCACTGCCAAGAAATACTTGGCAAAAACTAGATTACTATTTTTTGACATAGTGGAAGAGGTGGTGGTTCAGCAAAGAAGAAAGAAACAAGATTTCTCAGCACAGAACAGCAACAGTTGCATGTGCTCCGAGAGACCAGAAAAATCAAAACAACCCCTGGGTAAGAATTGATAAAATGTGCATGTATATTTATATATGTGGTATTCATGCTGCCGCAATTTGTTTGTTTTTTGTTTTGTTTTTGATATCAGAGATGTATTATTTCTTTTGTCCTTTACTCAGACAGTGAGTAACATGTTCTGTCAGAGCCCACACCTTTACATCAGACACATCTCATTTTCATCTCATTTCCAAAGACATGCATTAAATGGAAACAGTATCTGTACCACCAGCACTGTCATGTCTATCAAAGCCACATTACTGCTCTCCATTCAAACACAGCTACAGAAATCTACAGCAAATAGCAAACTTGGAAAACTCAAAAGAATGTCAAAGGCCTCAAGACTGACAAAAATTACAATATGCTCAATATATCAACACCCCAAATTTCTTTCTTATTTAGATTCTTTAGGGGAAAGTATATAGTTAGTTTTCAAAAGAACATCACCATCAAGTGGGGGAATTTTAAAGCATGACATCCTTGTGGGATGTTTAGTCCTTTAAAGTGATCAGAGCTGGCATCTCTCTCCATAGACTAGGCCCAAGTCGATCATGCAGTCGGTGAAGTGGAGACTACCTCCATTCCCATAGGAGCGCTCTGACCCTCTCATCTAAATATTGCATGAATTACATGTGCTATGTTTCCTGTACTGAGTTAAGCATCACTGATAAAGACAGATGTTCCTCCACTGCACAGGGAGCTGCTAAATTTAGCCTCCAGATGATCATAGGCTTTACTTATGCTATATGTCAGGAAATACATGGGTTCAGATTAATGCAGTTTAGAGACTAATACATGCTACTATGTTGGAGGGCATGATGTTATGTTTTGACTGTGGAAGCACCGTGTAGCTCAACCAACTTTTGTCCATATGACGCAATGTGACATTGGGAGTTAATGTTGAATAACAACAACATTGCCATTCCGAGTACTATTTCTTCCATCTTGCCTGACACTCCACTATAACTATAGAGCTCAAGAAAAAAAATAAATACAGCATCAAACTAAATATTTACCGTCATAAAAACTAAGGTGTCACCTCAAGTTGAAGTCAGCGAACAGTCAACTCAATTGTACAATGTGTGTCAGGCTTAAAGGCTGGTTGAGAGACAATAACTGTTATCCACTGTAAATCTTGTGGAAACAGCAGCAGAGTATTTTATAAATGCAGGCATCAACAGAGTCCATATGATCAAAACAAATTAGATTTATTGCCTGGAAGCAAGCTACACATTGTGAGGTTTAATCCCCCTGATCTATATCAGCAATTATGGAGCATTACTTCTAATCATGGCAGAAGCACTGATAATCCCGTTAATACCAATCAGATAGGCAGTGGAATAAGAGTCAAGGATTACAAACAAGAGGACAGGAAAGAGAACACAATCACATTTTCAGCCATGTTAATTTTCCTCAAATAAATTTGAGGAAAATGAAAATACAGTTAAATTTAAGTTAATTGTGTTGATTTTTGAAAGTAACCAATAATTAAGTGTTGGCAGGCATTTATTTTTTATGCTGTAGTGTTTTTATTTACTTATTAACAAATGAGCTGGGATAGGCTCATGGATAGACATAGTAAGTTTGGTAGTGCCACTTTGCCAATCAAGTTGAAAGGACTTCTATGGTATTGTGTACAGACATTCAGGATCCCCAAAGCATGAATCTTCTCTACGTACCTCTACTACGTCACCAAACTGACATTAGAGGATGGAAATTATAACCTTGTTATATCTATCTCTTGGACTGACTGACATTGAAAATTTGATGCGGACAGACTTAATTCTCAAACACTGAGACCCTACCACCATCATGACCATCATTTGTGTTTGTGATCCACACAACAACTTGTTCATAACTTGTTCTACGAAATGAATTCCAGTTTTTTTGTTTTTTGTTTTTTGTTTTTTTTTGGTCTTGTAGAACTGCTTCTAACAAGCCAGGCCAACATCTTCTACAGACAGAACCAGTGCTCCTGACGATTTCAGGGGTACTGTCAGAAAACTCAGTCAGTGTTTCAAGTGGACTGAAGCGATATTACATGTTGCCATATTTATATAATTATTACAATAATTACAACAGTAATAACTATAGCATTATTACTTTTAGTCTTTAATATTTATTAATATTACTCATTCTTATGATAAATGCCCCAATCCCAATCCAGATTTTTTTTTACAAAAAAAAAAGAAAAAAAAATGAAATCCTCATGCTCTTAAATTGGCCTGGATATGGCTTTACATGTTTTTCTTCATTAAGTGCTACCAGCACTAACTGCACTACCTGTCCAGCCCTGTGTCTCCTCTGACTTCGAAGAGCTCATAAATAGACAGATAGACTGTTTATCTGCCAGATAAACATATGGAGAAAATGAAGGCTGCAAAATTAGTTTAGTGGCAAAACCTAGCTGGTTTGGGGGTCACATTTGCAAAGCAGCAGTCTGAAAAATGAAGTCTGCAGACTGGTATCCAAATAAATTAGCAAGTAAATTAGCAGAGCCTAGGCCATCTAAGCTAAGACAGCTAACTGGTGGGCATGCTCCAGCCAGCTCCTCGGTGTTGCTGGTTCTGCCTCTTTGCAACGTTGCATCATGCAGTTCAAGGAAAAAGAGACTTCAAAAGCTCTCCATATGAACCTATGAGTCACGTGACCAGATAGTTTGTCCAGTGTATAGTCTACGTTCACAAGTGGCAAATCTGCACTGACTTTTGTTACACTGTAGCTGATAAAAGTGTTTCAAAACTTGGGGTTGGGGGCTGCGGTGGTCAGCGAGTTCAGCCAAGGGTTAACCAATCAGAGTGAGAGATTGAAAAGCTCCATTTTTATCTGTTTGCTTTCATGTCTGTCTTCTTTTCTGTATCTACTGAAGAAGACTGAGACATGGCAAAAGAAAAAAAAAAGTTGAAAGCTAAAAAAGGAAGTGTTGTGTGGTTTTCAGAGAGAAGTTGAGACAGGCTCTGTGTGGTCAGGATGTGATTCTGGATGACTGGAGAACTAATGTGATCAAGGAGACAGGTAGGAATCAAAAATCAAATTCAGCTTTATTCACCAGGTAGGAACGTAGAACGTAGAAGTGCAGGAGTATGTACAGAGAAAGAGGTTAGCTAAGAAGAAGTGGGACACTGAGAGGACTGAAGAGGGTAGACGGGAGTACAGGGAGATGCAGCTTAAGGTGAAAGTAGAGGTGGCAAAGGCCAAACAAAGGCTGTACGATGATTTGCATGCATGGTTGGACAGCAAAGAGGGAGAGACTGACTTGTGTAGGTTGGTGAGCCAGAGAGAAGGAGATGGGAAGGATGTATAGCAGGCTGGAGTGATTAAGGATAGAGATGGAAACGTATTGACAGGTGCCAGAAGAAAGATGGGAAGATGGAAAAAGTACTTTGAAGAGTTGATGAATGGGGAAAATGAAAAGAGAACTAAGAGTAGAAGGGGTGACCACTGTGGACCAGGAGGGAGCAAAGATTAGTAAGACTGAAGTGAGAAGGGCAGTGAAGAGAATGAGGAGTGGTCAGACACTCAGTTCTGTTGATATATCTGTGAAGGTATGGAAGTGCCTAGGAGAGGTGGCAACAGGGCTTTTGACTAGGACATCCAACAAGATCTTAGAGAGTGAGAGAATCCCAGAGAAATAGAGGAGACATGTGCTGGTGTCTATTTGTAAGAACAAGGGAGACGTGCAGAGTTGTGGCAACTACAGGGGAGTAAAATTGATGAACCACACAATGAAGTTATGGGAAAGAGTAGTGGTAGCTAGACTAAGGGCAGAAGTGAGCATTTGTGAACAGCAGTATGATTTCATGCCCAAAAAAAAAGTACTGCAGGTGCAGTATTTCCTTTGAGGATGGTGAGAGAGAAGTACAGAGAAGCTGAGATGGAGCTGCATTGTGTCTTTGTAAACCTTGAGAAAGCATATGACAGGATGCTGAGAAAGGAGCTATGATATTGTATGAGGGCATCTGGAGTAGCAGAGAAAAATGTTAGAGTGGTGCAGTATATGTATGAGAGCAGGAAGACAGTAATGAGGTGTGCTGTAGGTGTGACAGAGAAGTTCAAGGTAGAGGTGTGACTGCATCAAGAATCAGCTCTGAGCCCCTTCCTGTTTGCTTTGGTGATGGACAGACTGACAGATGAGGTTAGACAGGAATCTCTATGAACTATGATGTTTGCAGATGACATTGTGATCTGTAGTGAGCGTCACCAAAGGGAGAAGCAACTCGGGCGATGTTTTTATCAAGTTACACAGCACAAGATTTATTTCACACATTTCAAGTCTGTGTTTTCAACACAGGAACGTGATGCAGCGCACACCTGGGACTCGTAAAATCTAATGATATCTAGTGATATCAAGCAGTGATGATGATTAAATATGAACCTTTACTAATCTTTAATGAATATGTCTATATGAAATTTAAAAAATAAATTATTTAATTTCTTCCTGCAGTTCCGAACTGATAGTCTTTTTAAATAATTTCCAGTCATAATCAAATGTTTGCGTTGCTAATAGCAATGTCGCAACCCTATAATTGGGTTCCCCACGTTATCAAGTTAATGGTTTACTCTCTTCCCCATTTGTTTTTTATTGCCAGTGAACTTCTCATTTTCTTAACTTCTTTATGAATTAGAATAAAATGGCTCACAATATTGACAATCACTTTTATCTCATCATTTTTACCCATATGAATATTGAGCTTGATCATCTTAAATGAAAGAACTGAATACAAATATAGTGGACAAAAGTAGCATTTTATTGATAATAATAGAAGATGGTAATTTGGTGTCTAGGAGAGGGTGTAATTTGCCAGAGTTGCATCATCCAATATGTATGAAGACATTACCATCAACCTGCACAAAAGAAGAAGAAAAGAATAATATTCATCACACTGTACAGACAATTTTACATGCCAGTAAGAAAATACTGAGCCAAATTAGTAGGAAAATTGTAGATGAACTGGTTAGTACAATAATGGAACAAAAATATTTCCTCATAACATTCCAACTGGATCGTCCTCTCCTGAAATAAAGTCAGGTAATGATCAGAAACTCTGTCCCTGAAATTAGAAACTCACTCAAGATCTAAAGTAAATGAGACTACTTTTTTCATTTCAGTAAGCTGTGATGTATAAAGTGCAGTGTTAAACAGAATATTCTCATTTAAATTTGTGTAAAATTTAACGCATTATGTATGTTTTCCTGACTGTCTCTCTAAGACATATGCGTATGTGATAACAGTATCAAACGGAGCTCAAGTCCTAGACAATGCAGAATGGCCATGGGATGGCAGCGCCATGCTAGCCGCTGTGCATCGCACCCGTCCAAGTCAATGAGAGTAGTTGCACCAGAAGCAGAGTTAGGCGTCAAATCAATTTTGGTGCTTGGGCACTGGTAGACCGCCTCAGTTTACACACCGCACATCCATTTGGCAGGAAGTCATGCACAAGAATGACAGAGTGAAATTTGAGTGAAACTTCAAAATAAAGCACCACCAGAGGGCTCTGACTCATACATGGACATTATGTAAACTTGTTGAGTCTGTGTGTAAAATGTTCAGAAGGTTGAGATTTCAACCACGTATGAGGAGATGATGAGTTCATAACCACATTTTATTTGACACCATTCCTTTTTGAATGATTAATTCTACAAAGAACATGACACGGTGAAATTTACATCTTTAAACAAGCAGGCTTCCACATAAGTGTAGTCCCAAAACCTTTGGGTAAACTCATAATTTCACAAATCCAGCAAAGCAGGTGGTGCTTGCTGGTGCTACCCTCTAAACTGTTGCCTGTGAGACTTGAGGTAGCACTGAGGATGGAGCAAAGCCTCTGAAAACTGCTGCAAAACCAGAGCATGGTACTTTCCATGTTCTATGGGATGCGCGGCACGACTGTGATTGGAAAAATCACAGTGATTTAAAAAATATTATATTTCTACACAATTATGCAAACTGTGAATGTACCATTTTCCCACTTGCAGGAAACAAGTCTTAGTTTAGCCATAGGTTTTATCTTGTGGTTTTAACCCTGAGCTGACCCCGTCTAACAGTGCTACAGTGTGACTGGTCGCACTAAGTTTCTTTACAGTAATTTCTGATATAGAGGCGCATCTAATAATCTTAGCAGCATCTGGCATCACTGAACTTCTACAGATCATGGCTTACTTGACTGCTGTTACTGCGTCTGGTCAGTAGAGTAACTGAGTATGGCCCTTGAAACGTGATTCAGCAGGCAGTGAAATAATAATGTGCCATTTAACAGTTGATAAAACTGAGCCCCACGTTGCTGCTTGTCGCACAACCATCAGTGAGGTCATTCATGACCAAACAAAGGAAACTACAGTAGTCAATGTCAAACCATGTTGGAATTACACAATCTTAATATAGTGCTGCTTCAACTGTTTTGCAGAGCAGACTACATTTAAACAGAGGTAATCTGTCCTCCAATCAATTAAACTCAAAAATGTAATTCATCCAGTTAAATGTAACATTGTGCAATACTACACATATTATCTACATGTTAAGGTTTTCATTATAAGGGGGCTGAAAAGGTGGAGATCTTTAATAATTGAACAACAATCATCCATTGCTAAACTCAGTTTTGGCTCACACTCTTAAAACCAGATAAATTTAGAGATGAAATGTGTATTTAAAAAAGTGATTTTCTCTGCAGTCACAGGACGAACACTGCTGCTACAGTTGAGACAAAGTCGTTTGTTGGAGCATTGAACACAAAACAGAATCGTGCTACTTTATTTATGGATTTATCTAAAGTGTATTATCAGTAGAGGATTAATTGTTCCAACACAAGTTCATAAATGCAGGCTTTAGCAACGAGGCAGCCAAATGCTTCTTAATGTTTTTTGTACACCAAAAGCAGAAATGTGATTGTCCTGATATATTTCAAGACTTCTGCCATGGTTGAATTTTAGGACCAAGTTTTATCTCTACCTGTATTTTTATAAACCATCTGTGTAAGGACACAGCACTAAAAATACAGTCCTTTGTTGATGACATTTTTGATATTTTGTACGGATGCACCCTCCTTTGTATATCACAGGTGGTGCAAGAGGTTCAGACTGTATTTTTTTCTATAAATTACTATCTTGGGTGTTAAATTGGTTTGAAATGCTTAAAAAGAAAAATTCACTGACAGTCATTTGATGATTAAAAAATATCATAGCTGATACTAAACCTATTCAAAGGGCACCCTCATACGAGTTTGTGGGACCTTAGATACATAACAAGCATTTATGTAATGTACATATTATTAAGTCGGGAAGCAAAAAGTGTTTAAATCATGACTGACCTTTCTTTTTCCCAATCAACTCTCCTCTCACATCTTTGCCCTGTAATGCAGCAACTACTCAGTTTGACAAAATTATTCTGGGTTCATGGTGAATGAAAACTGAACCAGATGAAACCCTAGATGCACAAGTTTACTCTTTTAAGCTATGGTGAGTATGGATGCAATGTAATTAAAAATATATATGTACATGCATTAGAGGAAGAGCTCTATAAATTCATGTATTGTAGACGTTTCTAAGTAGGACCAACATGGCATGTTGTTAAAACTCTTTAACCTATCTTTAACCTACCAATCATGCTTCCTTAGCATCCTTATTGAGAGACTCAAATGAGACATATGAGATAAGTGAATGAAGAGAGGAATTGTTTAAAAGTAAAAGTTAACTTTCTCTGATTTTCTTTTGTTTGCCTGAGGAAGGATGTTAGTAGATGAGAGAGGAAAACTTAGGCAATGCTTGAGCTCCTACATCTTGCTTATTACAGTGCCGCCCCGGCTATCTGTCCTCGAGCCTTTCTGCGCCTCACTATTTTAACTACACCTGTCATTTGCGGTCCAGTCATTTTACCTCTATGCTCGGCTTTCTTTCCCCGCTTACAGGGACTGTTAACTGGGCCTGTCTGTCATGCTGGCTGGGGCTGGATCTTGGGCTGAAGCTGGGGGCAGACTGAGGCTCGTGTGAACTGTGGGAGTGGGGCGGGCTATGGGGGAGTAATTTTGGAGCGGAGGGTAATAATAAGCTCGGGGCACTGCGGTGCTATAGGAACACTGCATGGTTCTTCCTTCCACTCAGAGGCATCCATCTTAACAGCTGCAGAGATGAAGGAAGAACAGAGAAGAAATGAGAGGAGAGGATCCAGCAGCATAAAACACATGTGTAGAATTCTACATTTCTTCCATCGTTGTTGTTCAAATCTTTGTGTCTATTTTCCTCTTATTACCTTTTGCTTCCACTTTCTCCAGCTTCTTGCTGTATTTTATGTACAAACACTAAAATACTACAAGATACTGTAGTACTTTAAACAATTATATTAAGCTGCCTTTCTGATGGTATGTGAAATGTATTCTGTCTGTGCAATATTTTCCCAATATAGAAGGAATCAGAACCTTCATGATATATACATTATTTTGTTATATTCATGGATTTTCTTTACAAAAATAGTCTGCTGACCTAAAGGAGAAAAGTCATGTTAGAAGGACTCAGAACTGAATTTACACAATGCTATCCAGCCAAAATCAATTTATGTGGGACTACAAGTGTTTCTAATGTGAACTGCAGTATTGCTTTTTTTGGAGTTTTATTGCCCAAGAGTCAGCTATTTTGAGGGTAAACTGACAGTTTTAATTGCATACACTTAAAAGGGTCCCCACAGAGAGATATAATTAATCAGGAGCAAATTACCATGCATGACAAGAGATGTAGCCCCCTTAGCAAAACACAGTTGTCACACCCTCCTCATTGCCTACTTAAGTGTTTTGCGTTGCTCGTGTACTAATCACCAGCCTCTACGGACCAATGACCTGCACCTGTGGACAGCAATCACCGTCACTCCCATCACCTGTGGACTTCACTTCATAAACCCTCACCATTCATAACTCAGTACATTATGCATGTTCTTCTGATCTTGCAATTGTGTGTTTTTGTGTGTGTCTGGTTTTTTTTTTTGTTTTCTTTTTTGTAATATTTTGGTGATTTTAGTAAATGTTTTACAATTAAATCTGAGGTTTCTCATGATGCCACAACAGTAGTGTAAATGCAGAACAATACATACATCTTACTTGCTCATATTCAACTATAAATACAAATATCATTTAAAACACATCATCCACTGAACTTGTAAAGGCACAGCTGTTGGCAATCCAGGCAAAATACATCAAAAGACACACGCATATACGGTAAATACATACAAGTATAAATAAAACTATGAAAGGATTGTATTGACTGGAGTGTACTTCCACCCACTCAACAAACCTTCGCTAAAGAACACAGCAATAGAAAAGGAAAAGTAAATGGAAAAAGGAATGAGAAAGAAACTCTTAGTTTTGCACCTTCCCCCAACGCTGAAGAGCGCATAAACAGAAAGCCAAGTGGTGGTGTGCCTGTTTCTCCACTGCCAGCTGTCTTGCTGGTGTTGCTTTATTTCATTAAGTGTAAATCCTGTCAGTGCCATTCCACCCACAGCCCAGTCCAGTCTTTCCTCTCCACCCTCAGCAGGCTAAATTATAATTTAATTATCCAGCCTTAGCTGCATAAGCTGCTTGGGAGCGCTGGCCCCCCAGAATAATTTGAAAAGATGGCATCTCCCCTCATCTCTGTGGGCCTGATCCACCAGACTTGAGGCCCCCGGAGGCCCACTTCAATATCCCATCTAATTATTTACCTCAAATCAGGCACCTATTAAAGAGAAATATCAGTAATTAAATGAAATGGGAGAAAAAAAAAATCTTATTGTTCAAGAGTTTTTTATAGGATTTTTTTTTTTCTTCCCAAAGAGCCAAGAAATTGGTTTGGCTGTGTGCCCTAAGGAGATGTTTCTTTGAGCTATTTTTCTGATAGACTTTCCTGTATCTGCAGTGCAGCAGTGTTACTCTATCAGTAACCACACTTTAACATCTTTTGACACTGGAGCTTATTCCCGCTGAGCTGTGCCCCCACGTGACACCACAGGAAATTGTAATCAAACAGACTTGCTGTGCTCGCATTTGGCCAGAGAGGTCACAAGTTTGCTATTCAGGGGTTATTTGTGATTACTTCCAATGTCACAAACCTACTCAGTCTGGGGTTTACAACATTTTCAAGATTGAATTATTAACAAGATGTAAATTGTTTGAAACTGAAAGAATAATAGTTTGTGCATTGTTTAAAACGTGTTTAAATATGTAATAATTTCCTGCATTTGGTAAAAATAAACAATTTATTGATTTATGCATTTATTATTAAAGATTTGCCTTCATCACATAGTTTGGCAAGATATTTGCCATTGGAACAACTGGAATTTACACTGCAGCACCAGTTTTAAATAAACTCTTTTTTTCTATTCTGCCACCAAAGAAAAACATCACTCCTACATGTTATGAAAAAAAAAAAAAAATATATATATATGTGCAGTAGTGATTTTTTGGTCAAACTCACAGATACAAGAAAAACAAGACCGTAAATCAGCTTTGACAGTCATTAAGAGGGACAACGACAACTATGTTTTATTGTGCTGCAAACACAGAAGAAATATCTTTTCATACAAACACCTTTTGTCTGCATTTATTTGAATGTAAATACGACTTAGCTAGTACCGGTTTATTATTCCTTGTCAGATGATCTTTCGCCAAGAATGAATCATTTATGAGGGGATTAAGTTTCAAAGAGATAGAAAAATCATAAACTCCTGCACAGGTTATAAAAACAGCTTTTTTTTTTCTGTCCCAGAATAGTCGTGTAATTTTCTTTGCTCTAATTTGACACCACAATATTGGTAATTTCATCCAAAAGAAGGCATTATATGAGCCCGCAGGAAAATGCAGTTTGAAGAAATCAGGGATCTAATCCAGTTTTCAATATCACTGAACAGCAGAAGCTACTAATTTGCTACTCATACTGCTTTTGTACATAGAGAGTTTGGTTTAACTCGACCACAGCAGAGCATAATGCTCTAGTTACAAAAAAGCCTTTCTGCATATGATGTGACTCTTTTAACATTGCCTTTTTTTTTCTTATGAGACAAAGACAAGTAAATAGAGAGAGGATAATGAATGGACTTGAAAATGAGCACAACTGCTCTGCACTGTACAGTCTTGGGGACAATTGCAGTATTTTGGATAAAATTGCTTGCAACCCCATCACCGCCACCACACCTCCATGCCCATCACACACAGATGTACACACTTCTAACACACGCACACATCCATAGACTCTCATCTCACCCCCTCTCATCCTATAATCCGCTGGTAAAACCCTCTCGGTCCATGCGGACCCCCCACCCAGAGGGACCCTGCCAAGGCAAATTAGGGAGAGGTGGGGGCTTTTGTTTCGCAGCACTCTCTGAAAAGAAAAAAAAATCCAAATTATTTCTTGAGCTGAGGCAATTTGACATGCTGTGATAACTGCTCTGTCAGAAACTTCTTTGACATCTCTGAAAGAGAAGATTTTTCCTCCACAAAACCAGGGCTCCATTTAGAAACAGTCTTGGAAAAAAGCCTCAGATTCATTAGTCTGTTTAATTATGCCCTGTTGGCATCTATCGCCCTTTATCTCTCATCTCTGTCAAAAAAAGAAGAGGAAACAAACTGGCCCCATCAGAAGAAGTCCTGGCCCTCATCAGAGCTTTCTAGCTTGCTCGTATTTTTCACACAGCCTCCCCCTGGAACAATCTGCCTTTTACTTGTTCCCTTCTCTTTTGTACCTGGCCTTTTGTGTCTCAAAGAACAATCTCTTTTCAGCTTGCCTTCTGCTCAATCTATCATTCTACCTTTTGTATTTTCCTCCAAGCCAATAAGTTGGGTTGTTGTCTTACTGTTAGCATCAGCCCTTTGTCCAGATAACCCACTTGTGCTCTTAGGGAAGTGATGTTGCTTGACCACAGCTCACATGCTACCTTTCTTCTGCCAGTTACATTTGGAGCCAGAGTCAGAAGTAGACATACAATCACTGAGCAAAAGCACATAAGTGATCAGTTTAGTTTACAACATCTTTGTTTGTTCCCTCAAGCCTAACATGAGCAAAATATGGCACGAAGGCCATATGTGGCTCAGGAACTCTCAATCCGTCTTTTCTCCAATGAAACAAAATATAAAGAAATAATAAAAGTTATGTTTTGTTCATGAATGATCAGATGATCATGGACTGAGTACTCTTTATTCTGCCATTTTAGTTGACAGCAGCAGAGGCCTGTTGTGCTTAGATCGGACTGAACATGTACTCTGCCATTACCAGTACCAGTGAGGTACAGACCTTACTGATTCAGAATGTTGCAATCTTACTCGCGTTTTGTAAGAATAACTATTCCACAGCAGCATGCTTGTGTTGCGGTGTTTATGATAGTTTAACCAAGCATGTATACTATTGTATATGGCAAACTTAAAAGTATACCAGCTGTTTTCAGGCAAAAAAACCCTGGACAGCTTGCCGGTACCGTGAAAATACCTTCCACCAACAAGTATTAACTACATACTGTTGTATTAGAAAGACGGTGTGCAGGCGGTGTCTGATAAACTCTCACCATCTTAAAATTCAACTTTCAGTATATGACCTTTTGCCTACATGTGTTTTCACTACATCAATATGGCCCTAAAGCAGTGGTTCTTAACCTGGGTTCGATCGAACCCTAGGGGTTCGGTGAGTCAGTCTCAGGGGTTCAGCGGAGGTCGAACCCCTGAGTCATATGACTCATGATGACACGCCCCGCTTGGCCATCACTGGCTACAGGGATCACATTGCTTGGCAAATCTGTGCTTCAGGAAATTTGGTGCGCTCAGTAATCAACTTATGACTGTCGTGATGGTACCTTGTGTGAATTCTTTAAGATTTTAATCCATACTAACTATGTCTAGCAAAAAAGAAAGTTGTTGGACGACAATGTACAATATGGATTCGCATGTATAACAGAACGTGATGGGAGTCAGCATCCTATGTGCATGATTTGCAATGCAAAGTTAAGCAATTCCAGTATAGCACCATGACCCTAGTGAGGATAAAGCGGGTTCAGAAAATGAATAATATGACTTATTGTATTCCAGTAAGGTATGTAATTCATGCAGTCCATGTATTAAAGTGATCCCTTATTTTTCGCGGTTAATGGGGACCGGCGCCCCCCCGCGAAAATCAAAATCTGCGGACTGGAGCTGGAGTCCCCCAAGCCTAAATAATGTGTTTAAAATATGTTTAAAACCCGCAAAAAGGTAGCAAGGCACTGCAGCGAAACAAGACAAAGGCTCAAGTGTGGTCTTTCTATTACCTTCACAGCCTCTGGTCTCCGAACTGTAGTAAAAAAACCGCTGGTATTGTGCTATTAGTGGCTAACATGCTAACAAGAACAAAACAAAAAGTCCAGTTTTCTCTGCATGGAGCAGGCACTTTATTCTGGCACTGCAGGGGACTTGTAATATCACACAGGTTGTATTGTTCGGCTCCTGTCAGTTAACAGAGAATGCAAATTATACACGCTGGGCTGCTGTTTATGCTCACTCCACTTTTCATCTAACCCCGTTTTCATTCTGCTGTCCCACGACACACACTACATTACCCATAAGGCTACCTTCTTAAAGGGACCAGGCTGCCTCACAACATTTCTGCACTGTGAGAGAACGCGAACAACATCCTGTGACGTTTCCGTGATTTTTTCTTAATTTTTTATTATATTATATATTTCTGAAAAATCCACGAAAACCACTAAAACCGCGGAACTTAAATCGCGAATTGGCAAGGGATCACTGTATATTGGTTTTGTTCTTTAAACACAGTGATGTTAATGCACACTTTTTTGCACTAGTTTAACATATACCTATATATATATATATATATATATATATATATATATATATATATATATATATATATATATATATATATATATATAAAGTCTGAAACTGTTGGTGGTCGAGGAGGGACAGGAACATTAATTGTTCCTGATCTTTAAATGCACATCCAACGATTCGTTCTGCTGTATTTTAAAAAGCACATCAGCTGCGCTAAGATGCAGATGAGAAATCATGCAATTAATCGCGATTCAAAATTTCAATCGTTACCTAGCTCAAATATATATATATATATATATATATATATATATATATATATATATATATATATATATATATATATATATATATATATACAGTATGGAAAAAAATTATTAGACCACCATTTTTTCTTCACTTTCTTGTTCATTTTAATACCTGGTACCACTAAACGTCATCATGTGACTAAAACAGACAGAAAAGAAAACACTGAATGCATAAAAGCAGTGTTTTTGGCAGTACAACACCATAGCTATTGATGTAAAAACTAAAGTGATTTAGGTTATAATCAAGAAAACCATGGAAAATGGTAAGATATCAGCTCTTAAATAAAACTCTTATGAGCAATCTTTGTGGTTATCGTTATATTTGTCCAAACAAATGTACCTTTAGTTGTACCAGGTTCTAAATTGCCCATAGGAGTGATTGTGAGTGTGTATGGTTGTTTGTCTATATGTGGCCCTGCGATGGACTGGCGACCTGTCCAGGGCATACCCCTGCCTTTCGCCCAAAGAGAGCTGGGATAGGGTCCAGCAGATCCCTATGACCCTACAGAGGATTAAGCGGGTATAGATAATGGATGGATGGATGGATTTTATTTATATATATATATATATATATACCGTATTTTCCAGACTATAAGCCACTACTTTTGTCCCACGCTTTAAACCATGAGGTTTACAGAGAAGTTCTATGAATTTTTCTTCAGCCCTCAGGGGGCGCTCTAGCAGGAAGTGCAAAAACCAAAAAACAAACCGAGTAGTTAGAGGCTATTCTGTTTTTGTTAAGTAGCCTATGTTGGCTATGCTACTCTACATTTATTTTGTGGAATTGGACAAACTGATTAATTCAGGTGTGTCTGACCATTGTGGCTACTCGGACACACCTGGATTTATCAGTTTTTTTCAGTCAGTTTGTTGGTTCCCCAGTGGATTTCAGGGTTCTGAGCAGACCCGCCGCAGAGTTGAGGTTTTAATCGCAGATGCGGACCGGACGCAGCGTGGAGCCAGCAGGTCCTTGACCTGGCTCCAAAGCAGATCCGGCACTGAGTGCAAGTGGACCCCGATACGGGTCCGTTCCGGATGTCTTTGCTGTGTGGGGTGGTTTCAGTACACAGGAGGAAGAAAAATAAAGCAACTTGGTTTTAGTGTACAGGAGGAAAATGAATAAAACCATCAATGACTTTTCTGTTTTGTTTGATCAGCACTTTTACTGCCGTGTTACAGGCACTGTTCGGAAACAATCAGTTCAGGTATATAAATAAACACTTATGGTACAAAATCTTTCGATGTAAATATCTTATTTGTCAGCCTGGATACTGGCTGCTTATAGTCCAGTGCGGCTTATATGTGACAAAATATATATTTCATTTATATTTTAATGGTTGGGGCTTATATTCAGGTGCGCTTTATAGTCCAGAAAATACGGTGTATATATATATATTAGGGCTGGGCAAGTTAACGCGTAATTATCGCGGTAACGCATTAATTTATTAATGCCGAGATTTATTTTATCCCGCGTTAACGCATGTTGCTCACATGCTTTTGTTTTAAAAAATCTGTTACTGACTGCTGCGGAACCGGAAGATAATTGGCTGATAAACATGTGACTAAGCTAAAACAGAGAGCGGTAAAAATCAGTATACTTTACAGTTCGGGTAGCAACTCAGGTAGCAATATTAACAATTCTGCTGAAAAAAAAAACTTTCAAACCCCTTTGTTTAAGACGATCACGTCATTCCTCCATTTTACATCAAATCTGCTCCACCTGTTGACTGTCGTGCTATTCTTTAGCTGGTTACTTCAGTGCAGCTCCATCTAGTGGCACATATGTGTAATGACAATAGAAAGTCTATTCCTTGATTATAAAACAAAGCCATTTTAGGGTCACGTAAACAAGACAATAAAATATTTTTTTTTAAATTCAGTCCTGTAGCCTGTTTGCTAAAATTGAAATATTAAAAAAAGGCATTTTTTTGTGTTAGATTAAAAAATGGAAAAAAAAAAATAAAAAGTCACTTTTTAATTTTTTAAATTTTTGTGTAGGATAGGATTTTGTTGGTAGACTTTTTTTTTTTTTCATTAAAATAAACCGGATGACATTAATGCCTTGGCAGTAGCAATAAGCTTTATTTTATTTTACATTTTTTAAGATGAGATTTACACAAAGTATATATATCTATAGATATATATATATATATATATATATATAGATATATAGATATATATATATATATATATATATATATATATATATAATATAATTACAACCATCAATAGTAGTTGATGTTCGTTCTGTGCACTAAGAGGAAATTTGGGTTTCTCCTGTGTGCTGCTGATATATGCTCTTTCACTGGATCTTGTTTTAATGAAAGAACACAGTTCTAGCAGTCAGACTCACAATCCTTTGTTCTCATTGTTAAGATTTGAGCACAATACAGGAAATTTGACTTTTACAGATCCAATTATAGCAGCTCTGCATCCCTTTTCCAGTGGTGCCATGAAGCAAGCCATGCAAACAGAGTTCAAGACCTCATTCTGCCCTGCTCAAACAGTGATGTTCCCATCTCAAGGAGAATAACTTTCTAAAAAAAAAAAAAAAAAAAAAACTTACAGTTATTTGTTACACAGTTTTCTCAATAGCCTTCCTCAACATCCCTGATGTTTCTGAAAACAATCAATAGTTAAATTAAACTGTGTCACTGAGTACTTTTTTTTTCCCACCCTTTGAGATCAATGTATTTTACATTATTCAACCCTGTCTGCCAATATCTATGATGGAAGAATATCAATAATGACAGCTACATTTGTATCTGTATCATTTCAGCAGCAGGATCTGTTCTTCCCCTGCCCTCATCTCTCTCCTCACCCGCCAGCAGCTCATGTTCAGCCAGGCGCGCACAGGATATTAGCTTCTCTACCAGCAAATTTGCTTTTCACATCTATTTCTTTCTTCTTCTAACCAGTTCTTGGATGGCTTGTTATTGAGCTTAGTGTCCACAAATGCCATTGATCCAAGCCACAACTGAGATCCATAGTCGGGCACTTTAACACTCTCTGCATGTTAGCAATACTAATCGTGCTCCACCAGCATGCCCATTGATTTTATAGATTTCCAGGAATGTTGTTATAATGATATATCATTGTTAAATTTGGTAGAACAAACTGTTTTGCCAATCTGTCAATACTTACACAGGCTCTCATTCCACAGTGGCCTACTTGTCCTGTATCATACATTACACACCTCACACTTCACTACCTAGAAGCACATAAAAAGATAAAAAAATATGATCATGATGCCATGATTTATTGGTAGAACTTCAAATCATTTAACAAATCTGAATACAAAATCAAATTAACTTCTCGATTCCCAATCAAGAAAATTTTAAATATAGCTGATCGGGCATTGTTGGGTGAAGAGTCGAGTAACTGTCATAACCTACAGCTGTCACAAAATGCTGACTGACACAGTCACCTCAAACTCTCTGTTGTGTTACACACACACACACACACACACACACACACCCGCACACACGCACACACACACACACACACACACACATACATGAACACACCAGTCAGGATGGCCGAGTGGTCTAAGGCGCTGCGTTAAGGTCGCAGTCTCCCCTGGAGGCGTGGGTTCGAATCCCACTTCTGACATCTCTCTATCAACAGTTTTGGCCTCGAGTCCCAGTTGCTTCAACATCCAGTTTAAAACCTGAGCCGAATCAATCGTGTGAATGACTTCGCTGTGGAGACTGAAATAGAATATCCATCTATCCAAATGGCGATTCGTCTGGCTATCCGTCTGTCCGTCTATTCATCTATCTATCTGTCCAACTGGCTGTTCTGCTATCCAACTGGCTGTTCGTCTGTCCATCTATCCAACTGGCTGTCCGTCTGTCCATCTATCCAACTGGCTGTCCATCTGACCATCTATCAAACTGGCTGTTCGTCTGAACATCTATGCAACTGGCTAGTGGTCTGTCCATCTATCCAACTGGCTAGTGGTCTGTCCATCTATCCAACTCGCTATCCGTCTGTCCATCTATCCTACCGGCTATTCCTCTACCTATCTAACCAACTGGCTATCTGTCTGTCCATCTATCCAACTGGCTATCCGTCTGACCATCTATCCATCTGGCTAGTGGTCTATCCAACTGGCTGTTCGTCTGACCATTTGTCCATCTATCCAACTGGCTATCCGTCTGTCCTTCTATCCAAATGGCTATTCGTCTGTCCATCTATTCAACTGGCTATTTGTCTGTCCATCTATCCAACTGGCTATCCGTCTGTCTGTCTATCCAACTGGCTGTTCGTCTATCCGTCTGGCTGTTCGTCTGACCATCTATCCAACTGGCAACACATCTGTCCATCTATCCAACTCGCTATCCGTCTGTCCATCTATCCTACCGGCTATTCGTCTATCTATCTAACCAACTGGCTATCTGTCTGTCCATCTATCCAACTGGCTATCCGTCTGTCCATCTAACCAACTGGATTTCCTTCTTCCCATCTATCCAACTGTCTATTCATCTATCTATCTGTCTGACCAACTGGCTATCGGTCTGTATGTCTATCTACCAATGTGTACACTCACACAAACACAAAAACAAGCACACCGGTCAGGATGGCCGGGCGGTCTAAGGCGCTGCGTTCAGGTCGCAGTCTCTCCTTGAGGCATGGGTTCGAATCCCACTTCTGACAGCTCTTAATCATCATCCAATGTAAAACCTGAGCCAAATCACTTCGCTGTGGAGATTGAAATAGAATATCCAACTGGCTATCCATCTATCCAAATGGCGATTCGTCTGCCCCTCTATCCAACTGTCTATTCATCTATCTGTCTGTCCGTCTGTCCATCTATCCAACTGCCTAGTGGTCCGTCTATCCGTCTATCCAACTGAGTGTTGGTCTGTCCATCTATCCAACTCGCTATCCGTCTGTCCATCTATCCTGCCGGCTATTCCTCTACCTATCTAACCAACTGGCTATCCGTCTGTCCATCTAACCAACTGGATTTCCAACTGTCTATTCATCTATCCAATTGGCTATCCGTCTGATCATCTATCCATCTGGCTAGTGGTCTATCCAACTGGCTGTTCGTCTGACCATTTGTCCATCTATCCAAATGGCTATTCGTCTGTCCATCTATTCAACTGGCTATTCGTCTGTCCATCTATCCAACTGGCTATCCGTCTGTCTGTCTATCCAACTGGCTGTTCGTCTGACCATCTATCCAACTGGCAACACATCTGTCCATCTATCCAACTCGCTATCCGTCTGTCCATCTATCCTACCGGCTATTCGTCTATCTATCTAACCAACTGGCTATCTGTCTGTCCATCTATCCAACTGGCTATCCGTCTGTCCATCTAACCAACTGGATTTCCTTCTTCCCATCTATCCAACTGTCTATTCATCTATCTATCTGTCTGACCAACTGGCTATCGGTCTGTATGTCTATCTACCAATGTGTACACTCACACAAACACAAAAACAAACACACCAGTCAGGATGACCGAGCGGTCTAAGGCGCTGCGTTCAGGTAGCAGTCTCTCCTTGAGGCATGGGTTCAAATCCCACTTCTGACAGCTCTTAATCGTCAGGTTTGGCCTTGAGTCCCAGTTGCTTCAACATCCAATGTAAAACCTGAGCCAAATCACTTCGCTGTGGAGATTGAAATAGAATATCCAACTGATAATCCATCTATCCAAATGGATATTCGTCTGCACCTCTATCCAACTCTCTATTCATCTATCTGTCTGTCCATCTATCCAACTGGCTGTTCGTCTGTCCATCTATCCAACTGCCTAGTGGTCAGTCTATCCGTCTATCCAACTGGGTGTTGGTCTGTCCATCTATCCAACTCGCTATCCGTCTGTCCATCTATCCTGCCGGCTATTCCTCTACCTATCTAACCAACTGGCTATCCGTCTGTCCATCTAACCAACTGGATTTCCAACTGTCTATTCATCTATCCAACTGGCTATCCGTCTGTCCGTCTATCCGTCTGTCTGTCTATCCAACTGGCTGTTCGTCTGACCGGCTATCCATCTATCCAACTGGCTAGTGGTCTGTCCATCTATCCAACTCGCTATCTGTCTGTCCATCTATCCTACCCGCTATTCCTCTACCTATCTAACCAACTGGCTATCCGTCTGTCCATCTAACCAACTGGCGAGTGGTCTGTCCATCTGACCAACTGGCTATCCGTCTGTATGTCTATCTACCAATGTGTACACTCACACAAACACAAACACACAGCAGTCAGGATGGCCCAGCGGTCTAAGGCGCTGCGTTCAGGTCGCAGTCTCTCCTTGAGGCATGGGTTCGAATCCCACTTCTGACAGCTCTTAATCATCATCCAATGTAAAACCTGAGCCAAATCACTTCGCTGTGGAGATTGAAATAGAATATCCATCTATCCAAATGGCGATTCGTCTGCCCCTCTATCCAACTGTCTATTCATCTATCTATCTGTCCATCTATCCAACTGGCGAGCGGTCTGTCCATCTGACCAACTGGCTATCCGTCTGTATGTCTATCTACCAATGTGTACACACACACCAGTCAGGATGGCCCAGCGGTCTAAGGCGCTGTGTTCAGGTCGCAGTCTCCCCTTGAGGCATGGGTTCGAATCCCACTTCTGACAGCTCTTAATCGCCAGGTTTGGCCTTAAGTCTGAGTTGCTTCAACAGCCAATGTAAAACTTTGTCTGTTTGTCTGACCATCTATCCAACTGGCTAGTGGTCTGTCCATCTATCCAACTGGCTGTCTGTCTGTCCATCTATCCAACTGTCTATTCATCTATCTCTCTATCCAACTGGCTATCCATCTGTCCAACTGGCTATCCATCTGTCAATCTATCCAACTGGCTACTGGTCTCTCCATCTATCCAACTGGCTATCCGTCTGGCTGTTCGTCTGACCATCTATCCAACTGGCTAGTGGTCTGTCCATCTATCCAACTCGCTATCCGTCTGTCCATCTATCCTACTGGCTATTCGTCTATCTATCTAACCAACTGGCTATCTGTCTGTCCATCTATCCAACTGGCTATCCGTCTGTCCATCTAACCAACTGGATTTCCTTCTTCCCATCTATCCAACTGTCTATTCATCTATCTATCTGTCTGACCAACTGGCTATCGGTCTGTATGTCTATCTACCAATGTGTACACTCACACAAACACAAAAACAAACACACCAGTCAGGATGGCCGAGCGGTCTAAGGCGCTGCGTTCAGGTCGCAGTCTCTCCTTGCGGCATGGGTTCGAATCCCACTTCTGACAGCTCTTAATCATCATCCAATGTAAAACCTGAGCCAAATCACTTCGCTGTGGAGATTGAAATAGAATATCCAACTGGCTATCCATCTATCCAAATGGCGATTCGTCTGCCCCTCTATCCAACTGTCTATTCATCTATCTATCTATCTGTCCATCTATCCAACTGGCGAGTGGTCTGTCCATCTGACCAACTGGCTATCCGTCTGTATGTCTATCTACCAATGTGTACACTCACACAAACACACACCAGTCAGGATGGCCCAGCGGTCTAAGGCGCTGTGTTCAGGTCGCAGTCTCCCCTTGAGGCATGGGTTCGAATCCCACTTCTGACAGCTCTTAATCGCCAGGTTTGGCCTTAAGTCTGAGTTGCTTCAACAGCCAATGTAAAACTTGAGCCGAATCACTTCGCTGTGGAGATTGAAATAGAATATCCAACTGGCTATCCAAATGGCGATTTGTCTGCCCCTCTATCCAACTGTCTATTCATCTATCCATCTATCCAACTGGCTGTCAGTCTGACCATCTATCCAACTGCCTAGTGGTCTGACCATCTATCCAACTGGCTGTTTGTCTGACCATCTGTCCATCTATCCAACTGGCTGTCTGTCTGTCCATCTATCTCTCTATCCAACTGGCTATCCATCTATCCAACTGGCTGTTCATCTGACCTTCTGTCCAACTGGCTATCCATCTGTCAATCTATCCAACTGGCTAGTGGTCTGTCCTTCTATCCAACTGGCTATCCGTCTCTCCATCTATCCAACTGGCTATCCATCTATCCAAATGGCGATTCGTCTGCCCCGCTATCCAACTGTATGTTCATCTATCCATCTATCCAACTGGCTGTCCGTCTGACCATCTATCCAACTGCCTAGTGGTCTGTCCATCTATCCAACTGGCTGTTCGTCTGTCCGTCTATCCAACTGGCTGTTCGTCTGTCCATCTATCCAACTGCCTAGTGGTCTGTCCATCTATCCAAGTGGCTGTCCGTCTATCCAACTGGCTATCCGTCTGTCTGTCTATCCAACTGGCTAGTGGTCTGTCCATCTATCCTACCGGCTATTCGTCTATCTATCTAACCAACTGGCTGTCTGTCCATCTATCCAACTGGCTATCCGTCTGTCCATCTAACCAACTGGATTTCCTTCTTCCCATCTCATTCTCTATCTATCTGTCTGACCAACTGGCTATCCGTCTGTATGTCTATCTACCAATGTGTACACTCACACAAACACAAACACACACCAGTCGGGATGGCCCAGCAGTCTAAGGCGCTGTGTTCAGGTCGCAGTCTCCCCTTGAGGCATGGGTTCGAATCCCACTTCTGACAGCTCTTAATCGCCAGGTTTGGCCTTGAGTCCCAGTTGCTTCAACATCCAATGTAAAACTTGAGCCGAATCACTTCGCTGTGGAGATTGAAATAGAATATCCAACTGGCTATCCATCTATCCAAATGGCGATTCGTCTGCCCCTCTATCCAACTGTCTATTCATCTATCCAACTGGCTGTCAGTCTGACCATCTATTCAACTGGCTTTTCGTCTGTCCATCTATCCAACTGCCTAGTGGTCTGTCCATCTATCCAACTGGCTGTTCGGCTATTCGTCTATCCGACTGGCTGTTCGTCTGTCCATCTATCCAACTGGCTATCTGTCTGTCCATCTGTCTATCTAACCAACTGGATTTCCAACTGGCTATCCATCTATCCAACTGGCGAGTGGTCTGTCCATCTGACCAACTGGCTATCCGTCTGTATGTCTATCTACCAATGTGTACACTCACACAAACACAAACACACACCAGTCAGGATGGCCGAGCGGTCTAAGGCGCTGTGTTCAGGTCGCAGTCTCCCCTTGAGGCGTGGGTTCAAATCCCACTTCTGACAACTCTTAATCGTCAGGTTTGGCCTCGAGTCCCAGTTGCTTCAACATCCAATTCTATCTAGTCTATCTGAGTCCCAGTTGCTTCAACATCCAATGTAAAACCTGAGCCGAATCCATCGTGTGAATCACTTCACTGTGGAGACTGAAATAGAATATCCATCTATCCAACTGCCTAGTGGTCTGTCCATCTATCAAACTGGCTGTCCGTCTATCCAACTGGCTGTTCGTCTGTCCATCTATCCAACTGCCTAGTGGTCTGTCCATCTATCCAAGTGGCTATTCGTCTGTCCGTCTATCCAACTGGCTGTTTGTGTGACCATCTATCCAACTGGCTAGTGGTCTGTCCATCTATCCAACTCGCTATCTGTCCGTCCATCTATCCTACCGGCTATTCCTCTACCTATCTAACCAACTGGCTATCTGTCTGTCCATCTGTCCATCTAACCAACTGGATTTCCAACTGGCTATCCATCTATCCAACTGGCGAGTGGTCTGTCCATCTGACCAACTGGCTATCCGTCTGTATGTCTATCTACCAATGTGTACACTCACACAAACACACACAGTCAGGATGGCCGAGCGGTCTAAGGCGCTGTGTTCAGGTCGCAGTCTCCCCATGAGGCATGGGTTCGAAATCCCACTTCTGACAGCTCTTAATCGCCAGGTTTGGCCTTAAGTCCGAGTTGCTTCAACATCCAATGTAAAACTTGAGCCGAATCACTTCGCTGTGGAGATTGAAATAGAATATCCAACTGGCTATCCATCTATCCAAATGGCGATTTGTCTGCCCCTCTATCCATCTATCCAACTGGCTGTCAGTCTGACCATCTATCCAACTGCCTAGTGGTCTGACCATCTATCCAACTGGCTGTTTGTCTGTCCATCTATCCAACTGGCTGTCTGTCTGTCCATCTATCTCTCTATCCAACTGGCTATCCATCTATCCAACTGGCTAGTGGTCTGTCCATCTATCCAACTGGCTATCCGTCTCACCATCTATCCAACTAGCTATTCGTCTGTCCATCTATCCAACTGGCTATCCGTCTGTCTGTCTATCCGTCTGGCTGTTCGTCTGACCATCTATCCAACTGGCTGTCCATCTGTCCATCTATCCAACTGGCTAGTGGTCTGTCCATCTATCCAACTCGCTATCCGTCTGTCTATCTATCTAACCAACTGGCTATCTGTCTGTCCATCTATCCAACTGGCTATCCGTCTGTCCATCTAACCAACTGGATTTCCTTCTTCCCATCTATCCAACTGTCTATTCATCTATCTATCTGTCTGACCAACTGGCTATTCATCTGTACGTCTATCTACCAATGTGTACACTCACACACCTACAAACACACACCAGTCAGGATGGCCAAGCGGTCTAAGGCGCTGCGTTCAGGTCGCAGGCTCCCCTTGAGGCGTGGGTTCGAATCCCACTTCTGACAGCTCTTAATCGTCAGGTTTGGCCTTGAGTCCCAGTTGCTTCAATGTCCAATGTAAAACCTGAGCCGAATCGATCGTGTGAATCACTTCGCTGTGGAGACTGAAATAGAATATCCATCTATCCAAATGGCGATTCGTCTGCCCCTCTATCCGTCTGTCCGTCTATTCATCTATCTATCTGTCCAACTGGCTGTTCGGCTATCCATCTATCCAACTGGCTGTTCGTCTGTCCATCTATCCAACTGGCTAGTGGTCTGTCCATCTATCCAACTCGCTATCCGTCTGTCCATCTATCCTACCGGCTATTCCTCTACCTATCTAACCAACTGGCTATCTGTCTGTCCATCTATCCAACTGGCTATTCATCTATCCAACTGGCGAGTGGTCTGTCCATCTATCCAACTGGCTATCCGTCTGACCATCTATCCATCGGGCTAGTGGTCTATCCAACTGGCTGTTCATCTGACCTTCTGTCCAACTGGCTATCCATCTGTCAATCTATCCAACTGGCTAGTGGTCTGTCCAACCTGAGCCGAATCGATCGTGTGAATCACTTTGCTGTGGAGACTTAAATAGAATATCCAAATCCGTCTGTCCGTCTATTCATCTATCTATCTGTCCAACTGGCTGTTTGGCTATCTATCTATCCAACTGGCTGTTCGTCTGTTCATCTATCCAACTGCCTAGTGGTCTGTCCATCTATCCAACTGGCTGTCTGTCTGTCCATCTATCCAACTGTCTATTCATCTATCTTTCTATCCAACTGGCTATCCATCTATCCAACTGGCTGTTCACCTGACCTTCTGTCCAACTGGCTATCCATCTGTCAATCTATCCAACTGGCTAGTGGTCTGTCCATCTATCCAACTGGCTATCCGTCTCTCCATCTATCCAACTGGCTATCCGTCTGTCTGTTTATCCAACTGGCTGTTCGTCTATCCGTCTGGCTGTTCGTCTGACCATCTATCCAACTGGCAATCCATCTGTCCATCTATCCAACTGGCTAGTGGTCTGTCCATCTATCCAACTCGCTATCCGTCTGTCCATCTATCCTACCGGCTATTCGTCTATCTATCTAACCAACTGGCTATCTGTCTGTCCATCTATCCAACTGGCTATCCGTCTGTCCATCTAACCAACTGGATTTCCTTCTTCCATCTATCCAACTGTCTATTCATCTATCTGTCTGACCAACTGGCTATTCGTCTGTACGTCTATCTACCAATGTGTACACTCACACACCTACAAACACACACCAGTCAGGATGGCCAAGCGGTCTAAGGCGCTGCGTTCAGGTCGCAGTCTCCCCTTGAGGCGTGGGTTCGAATCCCACTTCTGACAGCTCTTAATCGTCAGGTTTGGCCTTGAGTCCCAGTTGCTTCAACATCCAATGTAAAACCTGAGCCGAATCGATCGTGTGAATCACTTCGCTGTGGAGACTGAAATAGAATATCCATCTATCCAAATGGCGATTCGTCTGCCCCTCTATCCAACTGGCTATCCGTCTGTCCGTCTATTCATCTATCTGTCCAACTGGCTGTTCGGCTATCCATCTATCCCTGGCTGTCTGTCCTCTATCCAATGGCTAGTGGTCTGTCCATCTATCCAACTCGCTATCCGTCTGTCCATCTATCCTACCGGCTATTCCTCTACCTATCTAACCAACTGGCTATCTGTCTGTCCATCTATCCAACTGGCTATTCATCTATCCAACTGGCGAGTGGTCTGTCCATCTATCCAACTGGCTATCCGTCTGACCATCTGTCCATCGGGCTAGTGGTCTATCCAACCTGAGCCGAATCGATCGTGTGAATCACTTTGCTGTGGAGACTTAAATAGAATATCCATCTATCCAAATCCGTCTATTCATCTATCTATCTGTCCAACTGGCTGTTTGGCTATCTATCTATCCAACTGGCTGTTCGTCTGTTCATCTATCCAACTGCCTAGTGGTCTGTCCATCTATCCAACTGGCTGTCTGTCTGTCCATCTATCCAACTGTCTATTCATCTATCTTTCTATCCAACTGGCTATCCATCTATCCAACTGGCTGTTCACCTGACCTTCTGTCCAACTGGCTATCCATCTGTCAATCTATCCAACTGGCTAGTGGTCTGTCCATCTATCCAACTGGCTATCCGTCTCTCCATCTATCCAACTGGCTATCCGTCTGTCTGTTTATCCAACTGGCTGTTCGTCTATCCGTCTGGCTGTTCGTCTGACCATCTATCCAACTGGCAATCCATCTGTCCATCTATCCAACTGGCTAGTGGTCTGTCCATCTAACCAACTGGCTATCTGTCTGTCCATCTATCCAACTGGCTATCCGTCTGTCCATCTAACCAACTGGATTTCCTTCTTCCCATCTATCCAACTGTCTATTCATCTATCTATCTGTCTGACCAACTGGCTATTCGTCTGTACGTCTATCTACCAATGTGTACACTCACACACCTACAAACACACACCAGTCAGGATGGCCAAGCGGTCTAAGGCGCTGCGTTCAGGTCGCAGGCTCCCCTTGAGGCGTGGGTTCGAATCCCACTCCTGACAGCTCTTAATCGTCAGGTTTGGCCTTGAGTCCCAGTTGCTTCAACATCCAATGTAAAACCTGAGCCGAATCGATCGTGTGAATCACTTCGCTGTGGAGAATGAAATAGAATATCCATCTATCCAAATGGCGATTCGTCTGCCCCTCTATCCAACTGGCTATCCGTCTGTCCGTCTATTCATCTATCTATCTGTCCAACTGGCTGTTCGGCTATCCATCTATCCAACTGGCTGTTCGTCTGTCCATCTATCCAACTCGCTATCCGTCTGTCCATCTATCCTACCGGCTATTCCTCTACCTATCTAACCAACTGGCTATCTGTCTGTCCATCTATCCAACTGGCTATTCATCTATCCAACTGGCGAGTGGTCTGTCCATCTATCCAACTGGCTATCCGTCTGACCATCTATCCATCGGGCTAGTGGTCTATCCAACCTGAGCCGAATCGATCGTGTGAATCACTTTGCTGTGGAGACTTAAATAGAATATCTATCTATCTGTCCAACTGGCTGTTTGGCTATCTATCTATCCAACTGGCTGTTCGTCTGTTCATCTATCCAACTGCCTAGTGGTCTGTCCATCTATCCAACTGGCTGTCTGTCTGTCCATCTATCCAACTGTCTATTCATCTATCTTTCTATCCAACTGGCTATCCATCTATCCAACTGGCTGTTCACCTGACCTTCTGTCCAACTGGCTATCCATCTGTCAATCTATCCAACTGGCTAGTGGTCTGTCCATCTATCCAACTGGCTATCCGTCTCTCCATCTATCCAACTGGCTATCCGTCTGTCTGTTTATCCAACTGGCTGTTCGTCTATCCGTCTGGCTGTTCGTCTGACCATCTATCCAACTGGCAATCCATCTGTCCATCTATCCAACTGGCTAGTGGTCTGTCCATCTATCCAACTCGCTATCCGTCTGTCCATCTATCCTACCGGCTATTCATCTATCTATCTAACCAACTGGCTATCTGTCTGTCCATCTATCCAACTGGCTATCCGTCTGTCCATCTAACCAACTGGATTTCCTTCTTCCCATCTATCCAACTGTCTATTCATCTATCTATCTGTCTGACCAACTGGCTATTCGTCTGTACGTCTATCTACCAATGTGTACACTCACACAAACACACACCGGTCAGGATGGCCGAGCGGTCTAAGGCGCTGTGTTCAGGTCGCAGTCTCCCCTTGAGGCATGGGTTCGAATCCCACTTCTGACAGCTCTTAATCGTCAGGTTTGGCCTTGAGTCCCAGTTGCTTCAACATCCAATGTAAAACTTGAGCCGAATCACTTCGCTGTGGAGATTGAAATAGAATATCCAACTGGCTATCCATCTATCCAAATGGTGATTTGTCTGCCCCTCTATCCAACTGTCTATTCATCTGTCCATCTATCCAACTGGCTAGTGGTCTGTCCATCTATCCAACTAGCTATCCGTCTGTCCATCTATCCTACCGGCTATTCGTCTATCTCTCTAACCAACTGGCTATCCGTCTGTCCATCTAACCAACTGGATTTCCTTCTCCATCTATCCAACTGTCTATCATCTATCTATCTGTCTGAACCAACTGGCTATTCGTCTGTACGTCTATCTACCAATCTGTACACTCACACAAACACACACCGGTCAGGATGGCCGAGCGGTCTAAGGCGCTGTGTTCAGGTCGCAGTCTCCCCTTGAGGCATGGGTTCGAATCCCACTTCTGACAGCTCTTAATCGTCAGGTTTGGCCTTGAGTCCCAGTTGCTTCAACATCCAATGTAAAACTTGAGCCGAATCACTTCGCTGTGGAGATTGAAATAGAATATCCAACTGGCTATCCATCTATCCAAATGGTGATTTGTCTGCCCCTCTATCCAACTGTCTATTCATCTGTCCATCTATCCAACTGGCTAGTGGTCTGTCCATCTATCCAACTAGCTATCCGTCTGTCCATCTATCCTACCGGCTATTCGTCTATCTCTCTAACCAACTGGCTATCCGTCTGTCCATCTAACCAACTGGATTTCCTTCTTCCCATCTATCCAACTGTCTAATCATCTATCTATCTGTCTGACCAACTGGCTATTCGTCTGTACGTCTATCTACCAATGTGTACACTCACACAAACACACACCGGTCAGGATGGCCGAGCGGTCTAAGGCGCTGTGTTCAGGTCGCAGTCTCCCCTTGAGGCATGGGTTCAAATCCCACTTCTGACAGCTCTTAATCGTCAGGTTTGGCCTTGAGTCCCAGTTGCTTCAACATCCAATGTAAAACCTGAGCCGAATCGATCGTGTGAATCACTTCGCTGTGGGAACTTAAATAGAATATCCATCTATCCAACTGGCTATTTGTCTGTCCATCTATCCAACTGGCTATCCCCTTTCTCTCTGTCCATCTATACATCCATCTATCTATCTGTCTGACCAAGTTGCTATTCGTCTGTACGTCTATCTACCCATGTGTACACACAAACACACACACCAGTCAGGATGGCCGAGCGGTCTAAGGCGCTGCGTTAAGGTCGCAGTCTCCCCTTGAGGCATGGGTTCAAATCCCACTTCTGACAGCTCTTAATCGTCAGGTTTGGCCTTGATTCCCAGTTGCTTCAACATCCAATGTAAAACCTGAGCCGAATCGATCGTGTGAAACACTTTGCTGTGGAGACTGAAATAGAATATCCATCTATCCAAATGGCGATTCGTCTGTCCATCTATCCAACTGGCTATCCGTCTGTCCATCTAACCAACTGGATTTCCAACTGTCTATTCATCTATCCAACTGGTGAGTGGTCTGTCCATCTATCCAACTGGCTATACGTCTGACCATCTATCCATCTGGCTAGTGGTCTATCCAACTGGCTGTTCGTTTGACCATTTGTCCATCTATCCTACTGGCTATTGGTCTATCTATCTAACCAATTGCCAGTTCATCTATCTATCTAACGAACTGCCTGTTCGTCCATCAATCCAATTGCCTATTCGTCTGTCCATCTATCTAATCAATTGGCTATTCGTCTGTCCATCTATCCAACTGGCTATCCGTCTGTCCGTCTATCCATCTATCCAACCGGCTGTTCGTCTATCCATCTATCCAACTGGTTAGTGGTCTGTCCATCTAACCAACTGGATTTCTCTCTGTCCATCTATTCATCTATCTATCTGTCTGACCAAGTTGCTATTCGTCTGTACGTCTATCTACCCATGTGTACACACAAACACACACACCAGTCAGGATGGCCGAGCGGTCTAAGGCGCTGCGTTAAGGTTGTAGTCTCCCCTGGAGGAGTGAGTTCAAATCCCACTTCTGACAGCTCTTAATCGTCAGGTTTGGCCTTGAGTCCCAGTTGCTTCAACATCCAATGTAAAACCTGAGCCGAATCGATCGTGTGAATCACTTCGCTGTGGAGACTTAAATAGAATATCCATCTAGCCAAATGGCAATTCGCCTGCCCGTCTGTCCGTCTATTCATCTATCTATCTGTCCAACTGGCTCTTCGGCTATCTATCTATCCAATTGGCTGTTCGTCTGTCCATCTCTCCATCTGGCTAGTGGTCTTCCTGGCTATCCATCTATCCAACTGGCTAGTGGTCTTCCTGGCTATCCGTCTGTCCATCTATCCAACTGGCTGTCTGTCTGTCCATCTATCCAACTGGCTGTTCATCTGACCTTCTGTCCAACTGGCTATCCATCTGTCCATCTATCCAACTGGCTATCCGTCTCTCCATCTATCCAACTGGCTATTCGTCTGTCCATCTATCCAACTGGCTATCCGTCTGTCTGTCTATCCAACTGGCTGTCCGTCTATCCGTCTGACGTTAGTTGACCACTATCCAACTGCTATCATCATTCAATGGCTAGTGGTCTGTCCTCTCCAACTCGCTATCCGTCCTGTCCATCTCCTACGACTATTCGTCTATCTATCTAACCAACTGGCTATCTTTCTGTCCATCTATCCAACTGGATATCCGTCTGTCCATCTAAACCAACTGGATTTCTTCTTCCCATCTATCCAACTGTCTATTCATCTATCTAACTGTCTGACCAACTGGCTATTCGTCTGTACGTCTATCTACCAATGGGTACACCCACACACCTACAAACACACACCAGTCAGGATGGCCAAGCGGACTAAGGCGCTGCGTTCAGGTCGCAGTCTCCCCTTGAGGCGTGGGTTCGAATCCCACTTCTGACAGCTCTTCATCGTCAGGTTTGGCCTTGAGTCCCAGTTGCTTCAACATCCAATGTAAAACCTGAGCAGAATCGATCGTGTGAAACACTTTGCTGTGGAGACTGAAATAGAATATCCATCTATCCAAATGGCGATTCGTCTGCCCCTCTATCCAACTGGCTATCCGTCTGTCCATCTAACCAACTGGATTTCCAACTGTCTATTCATCTATCCAACTGGTGAGTGGTCTGTCCATCTATCCAACTGGCTGTTCGTCTGACCATTTGTCCATCTATCCTACTGGCTATTCGTCTATCTAACCAATTGCCAGTTCATCTATCTATCTAACGAACTGCCTGTTCGTCCATCAATCCAATTGCCTATTCGTCTGTCCATCTATGCAACTGGCAATTCGTCTGTCCATCTATCTAATCAATTGGCTATTCGTCTGTCCGTCTATCCATCTATCCAACTGGTTAGTGGTCTGTCCATCTAACCAACTGGATTTCTCTCTGTCCATCTATTCATCTATCTATCTGTCTGACCAAGTTGCTATTCGTCTGTACGTCTATCTACCCATGTGTACACACAAACACACACACCAGTCAGGATGGTCGAGAGGTCTAAGGCGCTGCGTTCAGATCGCAGTCTCCCCTTGGGGCGTGGGTTCGAATCCCACTTCTGACAGCTCTTTATCGTCAGGTTTGGTCTTGAGTCCCAGTTGCTTCAACATCCAATGTAAAACCTGTGCCAAATCAATCGTGTGAATCACTTCGCTGTGGAGACTGAAATAGAATATCTAACTGGCTATCCGTCTGTCCATCTATCCAACTGGTTAGTGGTCTGTCCATCTAACCAACTGGATTTTTCTCTGTCCATCTATACAACTATCTATTCATCTATCTATCTGGCCAACTGGCTGTTCGTCTATCCATCTATCCAACTGGCTATCCGTCTGTCGATCTATCCAACTGGCGATTCGTCTGTCCGTTTGTCCATCTATCCAACTGACTATTCGTCTGACCATCTATCCAAATGGCGATTCGTCTGTCCCTCTATCCAACTGGCTAGTGGTCTGTCCATCTATCCAACTGGTTATCCGTCTGTCCATCGATCCTACTGGCTATTTGTCTATCTATCTAACCAACTGGATTTCCGTCTGTCCATCTATCCAACTGTCTATTCATCTATCTATCTGTCCAACTGGCTGTTCATCTATCCAACTGGCAATCCGTCTGTCCATCTATCCAACTGGCGATTCGTCTGTCCATCTATCCAACTGGCTAATCATCTGACCATCTATCCAACTGGCTATCCGTCTGTCCATCTATCCAACTGGCTGTTCGTCTATCCATCTATCCAACTGGTTAGTGGTCTGTCCATCTATCCAACTGGCTGTTCGTCTGACCATCTATCCAACTGGCTGTCCATCTATCCAACTGGCTAGTGGTCTGTCCATCTATCCAACTCGCTATCCGTCTGTCCATCTATCCAACTGGCAATTCGTCTGTCCATCTATCCAACTATCTAATCAATTGGCTATTAGTCTGTCCAGCTATTTAACTGGCTGTTAGTCTATCCATCTATCCAACTGGCGAGTGGTCTGTCCGTCTATTCAACTGGCTGTTCGTCTATCCAACCAGTTAGTGGTCTGTCCATCTATCCAACTGGCTATTCGTCTGACCATCTATCCAACTGGCCATTCATCTATCTATCCATCTATCCAACTGGCTGTTCGTCTGACCATCTATCCAACTGGCTATCTATCTGTCAGTCTATCCAACTGGCTATCCATCTGTCCATCTAACCAACTGGCTATATGAGGGGTGCAACGAATACAGGTGGCCCACGGTACGGTCTGTACCGCGGTTTTTGTGTCACGGTTTCGGTACAGTTTCAGACCACCCACTACCCTAAACAAGCGATCGCAAGATACCGAGTTTGCAGAAAGTGCAACTCGCATGTTGGCGCGTGAAGGAGCGCGTCCAAATGGAATAAATGTGCAGCTGTGGCAGCTCTCATTTAGATGTCTGCTGTGGAGGAAACCAAGGAGATCTCTGTGTCTGGTGTCAAGCTGTAAAACGGTTGGATGCGGGAATTTATTTCCGATATGTCTGAAACTGTTGGTGGTCGAGGAGAGACAGGAACATTAATTGTTTGTGATCTTTAAATGCGCATCCAACGATTCGTTCTGCAATATTTTAAAAAGAACATCAGCTACGCCAAGACGCACAACTGATAACAACTGGATCTTATGCAGGTAAGATCCGGGTTTAGGGAGGTGGAAGATTGCGTTCTGTTAACTGTTAACTGTTTTCACTCCCTGGGCGGTGTATACAACAGCAAAACCAAAATGCTCCCACACCGGTGATTAAAAAAAGTTCTTCCGAATTTCTCCGCTACCGCTGGGCATGCCTGCTTGTTTTTTTTTTTTTTTTTTCTGCGTCTATGAGCTGCAGCCAACCGGCCAAAGTGTGATAGGCTGGTCACTATGAGTGAGCGGAGGCGAGTGCACATTGACACGCAGTAGCGGGCCTGTTGCCTAAAAGGCACGCAGGCTCACGTGCAAGTCAAATGCAAAGTTATTGAAACATAAATCCCGTGGGACATAAAAGCGTATTATACCGAACGGTTCAGTATTTTACAGAGTACCGTTGCATCCGTAATATATATATATATATATATATATATATATATATATATATATATATATATATATATATATATATATATATATATATATATATATATATATATATAGGGATGCAACGTTCCCTAACCAAACTTAATGGTACGGTTAGGTATGACCTGCACAGGGACAATACGCTTTTATGTCCCACGGGATTTATGTTTCAATAATTTTGCATTGGACTTGCACGTGAGCGTGTGTGCCTTTTAAGCCAGGCATACACTGTGCGATATTTTAAATCGTTTGATTCAGCCCTATCTCAAACTGCACGACTAGATCGCTGAGTTCAAAAGTTCGCAGCCCACGAGTAATGCTCTCACACTGTACGGCCCGATGCTCTGATGCGACTTGACTGCTTACACTATGCGATACCTTCACGAGGAGTGACCAGGATTTCAAACAAGTTTGATTGTCTTGCAAGCACACGACTTGTGATTGGGAGCTCGTCGCGAGGTGTTAATCTCTCGTCGTTACCCCACGTATATTGCACGAAGCACGACCCACGATAGGGTCGAAATTCGGCCCGATCCAAAAAATACTCGCACGACTGGAAAATCGGCTCAAAACGTGCCGACAGTCGCACAGTGTATGCCCGGCCTTAGGCAACAGGCCCGCTACTGCATAGAGAAGGCTTTTCAACAAACCTACCATGCCACTACCGTGCAGAGCTCCCAGAATTTATCGAACGTAAACATTAGAGATCGACCGATTATCGGTCGGGCAGATTATCGGCGGCCGATATTTGGAAATTTGACATATATCGGCATTGGCCTTTTTTTAATCCGACCGGCCCATATGAAGAAATCAATTTAAACTTGGGTTATCTCGGCTCAGATGCAGCCACGCCTCTCTCTCCTGCCTGCTGTCTCCTGCATCATTCACCCCGTCCTCTGATTAGTTAAGCGGCAGAGGCAGAGCCTCCGAACAAGAAGCTGTCATCACACACACTGGAGAGTGAGAGGAAAAGTTTTCTTGTGTGAG
Source organism: Hirundichthys speculiger (assembly GCA_018398805.1). Classification (NCBI taxonomy): domain Eukaryota; kingdom Metazoa; phylum Chordata; class Actinopteri; order Beloniformes; family Exocoetidae; genus Hirundichthys; species Hirundichthys speculiger. The sequence continues at coordinate 633,219 of JAGFBZ010000648.1, forward strand.
AAGCTCCCGACAGAAAACACGTGTCAAAGTTAAATGCAGAAAGCTCTTCCGAAATTGTAATAAACATCCCAATACTCTGCATCTCACAACTACTACTAACGTTACAGTGAGAAGCAGAACAATTTTATGAAGATTATTTATTTGAAGGGATTTGCATTTTTTGTTCATTTCACATTGCTTGTATTTACATTTACATTTGATTTTCATTTCATATTGCACTCCTTTTACAGTTTTTCATGTCAGAGAGCAACTACCGGACTCGAGACTAACTGGACCAATTCCGACCCGAATCCGGAGTCACATCTTTTGAATGGATCCGAGACCCGATTCAGGTCGGGTCAAATCCTCGGGTTTTCGGGTTGTTCCAAAGACCTCTAGCTGCAAGTCTATTCTTCTAGGTCTGTGATGGCTGCATATAAAAATGCTTATAAACTGACTGTATTCGTTCGGTACAGCACTGTAACGTACCAAAGGTCTGTTCGGTACGGTTCGGTACGTTACACATTGTACCGTTACACCCCTAGTGTGTATATTTATATATATATGCAGTGGAGGAAATAAGTATTTGATCCCCGCTGATTTTGGCAGTTGTCATCCTAAGAAATAAATGAACAGTCTCAGACTTCTATGGCAGTTTTATTTCAACAGTTATAGAAAGAATATTAAAAAAAAAATTGAGAAAATTACATGAAATGAAAAATAAAAATCAATTTGCAAGTCATTGAGGGAAATAAGTATTTGATCCCCTAGCAAAACATGATCTAAGACTTGGTGGCTAAAACCCTTGTTGGCAAGTACAGCTGTCAGACGTTTCTTGTAGTTGCTTACTAGGTTTGCACACACATCAGGAGTAATTGTCGTCCATTACTGAATACCATTTTGAGTTGCTGCAATGAAATTTCAGCAAAATGGACTAGCCTGCCGCATCATTTTTTCACTGTAATTTTTGGGGTGTCTTTGAATTCAGCCCTCTGTAGGTTGATAATTTTCATTTCCATCAAATGATGTGGCATCCTTTTGTTCCTAACATCACCCAGTCCATATCAGTATAAATAAACAGCATGATTTTTTTCCCATTGAGATCTGAGATCTGTGTTTTCAAAGTGTTCCTTTAATGTTTTGGAGCAGTGTATATATATATATATATATATATATATATATATATATATATATATATATATATATATATATATATATATATCTATATATATATATATATATCTATATATGTATGTAAGAGTGTGTGTGTGTGTGTATATGTATATATATATATATATACATATATCAGTGACGTGCGGTGAGATTCATGGCTGGTGAGGCACTGACTTCATCAGTCAGATTTACAAGCATATGAACCCTCCAGAACAACTTATTCACCATTTGATTGGCAGCAGTTAACTGTTTATGTTTAAAACCTCTTATCGTCATTCACATACAAACTCCCGCCTGCTGTCACTTATTCTGCAGCCAATGTGTCGCAAGAAGAATCCCTGTGCTCACTAGTGCCCCCTAACGTGAGGAAGGAAAAGTGCGTGCCTCACCCCTTGCCTCTTCTCAGCCGTTTTATGATTGCGCCGGCACAAGAAACACATTACACACATATAGTTGCTGTTCATTATATAAATCAGCTAAACTATGGAAACTTATTTCATATAGCAAACGTGTTTGAACATTTTAATAGTGACATACAAAGAGACGGAGATCTGGCACAGTTAGCCGAGTCATTGCGCAATCCATGGTGAGGCTCAGCGGGGTGCTGCCTCACCGCCCGCATCTTCTCAGTATTTGAATGGTAAATGTGAAAATTCGGCGATTTTGAATAAAAAATAATCTAAAAATGGTGAAGTTAAATGGAAAATTACTATATTGTACAAATCAATTGATAAATATAATATATTTTTTTTTTTTTCATTTCTTTCTTTCCATGATGGCAGGTGAGGCACGGCCTCCCCTGCCTCACCTGACCTCACGTCACGATATATATATATATATATATATATATATATATATATATATATATATATATATATATATATACCAAACATTTAACCAAAGATCCAGTATTTGCATGCAGCATCCAGTCCACCAAATAACCTAAACTGGAATGGACCTGCAAAAGGCACAGAGGAATGAGAGGAAAAATATTTACTTTAAAAGTTTACGCATATCATAGCTGATGAAACACTGGGGGGTTGCAAACAGAGAACAGAACAGGCAGAGGTGAAAGATGGTGCTGGGAATGTGGAGAAGGTGGGGGTGAGGTGGCAGAGGGATGAGCACAGGGAATAGTGAGATCTGGAGAGAGAACTAATGGGCAACACAGCAACAGCTCAAACCGGAAGCGCAGCGAGGTAGCAGTGGCCTGACACAGCTGAAGGCCTCAGAGGAGCACCAGGCCTATTAGAGCAAGATAAGGGCCTGTTTGGAGAAAGAATCCTCTCAATGGTGCAATGGCAACAGAACCAGCATGGGCATCAATTAAAGAGAAAAAATATGACACAGAAGTAGGAGCGTATTAAATAAAAACAACATACTGCCAGTGCTACTGCTTTCCCCATTATAGGACTGGGCAGTGAGCATCAGCGGTGAAATATTGTCGATTTATTCTCCACAGCATTGTCGATGTGGAGGGAGTTTATGATGAGGTGCAATGTAAAGGGTAGAAAAGAAATGAGTCTAGATGCCTTCTGGACACAGAGCTGCACACGCAGATGAAAGATGAGAGACATGGGGACCCACGTAGAAAAAACTACCCACAATCTTAACAAGAAAAAATACCTTTCCAGGAGATGACAGCTATGATAACTAATTTAGCTTTAATTCACCTTCAATTCCTTTCCATTAAGCCCACAGGCATGATGTGATGAACCAGACTCAGTCTATATTGGCCTATATTCTCAATAGTCATAGAAACAGCCACCAGATCATTTCACTTACTTGAAGGATCGAGCTAAATTAGAGAAATAACAAATTCTGTAAGTTTTGTAAATTATCCCCTTCCTATCACAACATTCTTATGTGCTGTCAAAAGTGATCAGGCTCTTGCATCACCCACACTGTTATGCTTCTTAAACCCAACGGTGTCCTCGCAAGGTGCTTGTCGACTGCCCTCTGGAACGAGGTGTGGGTGGCAGACGGCCTTCATGAAACACTAGTAAACAACAATGAGCTGAACTGACACATGCTGCTGATGAAGGGGAAAAACAGAGAGACTCTCCTGTTTTTTATTTAGAATATAATGCAACTGAACGTCGGCTTTTTCTTTTGGTTTGAGTTGGGTTAATGTGATTTCTGTTCCGCCTGTCGGTTCCAGAGACCCAGCTTTGTGAGCAGTGGTCAGGTGAAGCCCGGACTCAGTCCCCTATGGCCATTAGTGTGGAAAGGAGACAACCCAATAAAGACAGGGAAAAGCTTGATGTGTACAGGTCACTGCACAACCAGCAGTCAAAAAGCATCTTACCCTGGAGACTATTAAAGCGATAACATGCAATGGGAACCTGAAGCTCTTAATTACTGGCCACTCTCAGTCTGACAAGATGCTCCACAGATTCGTGAATCGTGTTGGCAAAACAGTTTGGAGCATGCCCAAAGTAGAGGTTGTATAATATAACATATTTTGGCGAATCCCAAAAAAGGGCCATAGATGTCAGAAGGTAAATGAGATGCTCTGACATCTTCAGTTTGAATATTATCCAATAACTCTTATTTAGTGCATCGTATTCTGTTTACCTACCCCTCCTCCCTTGGTTTCCTCGCCATTTCCATTGCATGCACTCTTGCTCTTTAAAAAGCACTGAGAGCGGAGCCAGCAATAAATCTTTAAGGATTTGACTTGCAAAAAGCCCCTCATATATTGTTTATGAAAAAAAAAGCTAAAGTTTCCTTCACCTGCCTCCAAGCATCTTAGATTTATTTACTTATTTTTAGACTTGCACTATTTAGGCAGAGGCATCCTTGTCTGACTACATCTTTACAAATAAAGATAGACTGCGTCTTCATCTGTCATGTCTCATGAGGAGAGTCAAAACTATTCTATTCACGTTAAAGATTCTTGGATGACATCTTCAATTGAGTCAAAGAAGCAGTGTTTTGTACTTTGCCCCTAAAGAAAGAACAGAAAATGGGGGTAGGATTAATAAAAATGCAGAAAGTGCCATCATAACACTGAAATATTATTGGGGGGAAAAAGATATAAAAGAGAATCTGTCACAATGTGTCAACTTGATCCACCCCGCAGAAACCTCTTTTTGTTGGGAACATATGGAAGAAGAGGGGAAAGCAGGAAAATTACCCTCCGTAATTGGCATCCTGATCAAGGACAGTCATGGCAGCTGAACAATACAACCTTTAATTTCTCAGAACTCATTATGAGCTGTTCTTGTAATGCCAGAAGATATTAGAATAAATAGTTACAGAGAACAGGGAAATCAAACAGTCTGCAGTTGAATGCTTTTGTTGACTGCATGAAAAACTAAGCAGAGTGACAGAGGGAGTGTGTGTGTGTGTGTGTGTGTGCGTGGGTGTATGTGTGTTGAGCTACTTAACTTAAGAAGGTGGGAGGGGGTGTTACATGTCTGAGTGTGTGTGAGCATACTTGATCATAGTTCGTGCAAATCACAACCTTGACAGATAAACATGCCATTGAGGAAGGGAAATGTTAATCCGTCTCCTGCCTTCGCCTTGTTTTAACTATGACTTTAAGGGGCACAGATAGAAGTGATCTGTCAGAGGGGCCGGAGGACACCATTACATTCTTTAATCTATATGAACCTTATAAGATGAGGATGTACTCCCTGTATCCACAGCGAGCAATGAACACCCTACAGCTGAGTCATGGATGTTGGTATCTGGTGCTGAAGTCATAGAGAAACAACAAAAAGTCTTTTTTGGCTCTATAATACATCTGGGAAAGAGCATTTTTCAAGCAACACAGAATTCAGTGACCAAAGGACCTGCAGAATAGTCATTTTCAGATATGTGGTGCTCTTCCATTAATCAGACAACAACTGAACATCTAAGTGTTACATCTGAATGACTTATGATGACATTCATGTTATCTATCTCACATCCAAGATTAAACTTTTACCATTAGTCTTCTTTTTTTCTGCAAACCTTCAAATTCTTAATAACATTAACACTACATTAATAAGATGAATTTGGAAGTGAAGTGACAATGAACTCGTCAAATGGACCCGTTGCTACTATACAACTTTCCATTTCAAATACTTTCATGGGAAAGTTTTCCTAGAACAGACAGATCTCCTTATGTTTCCAACGGCTACAACAGAAAGTCAGCTGCCGTCATGGAACAGGGAAGCGTTGCCATATTTCAAAGATAAAAGACCACTGGCAATTCATCTCAAATTTGTTAAGGATTTTCCACGTAACTGAAATTAATTTTGCATTCTGGCTCCAGTGTCCCCTTTTAAAAGATTTTGAATTGTCAATATGTTAACCTCTTAAGCCCTTGCTAAATAGGGTGCTCTGGGTTTGGAAGTGTTCACGGTATTTGACAAGTATTCAGCTAGTTTTCTTTTTAAAAAGTGGACATACTTCATGTAGGTAATGGAAAGTTTATAGTAGAGCAGCAGTGGTATAACCAGGTTTATTACGTGACAATAAACACAGACAATAGACACTGAACATGCATTAACTCTGCTCTGTGCGTTGTGTTGAGAGTGAGCCTTTGGCTTCCCTGTTTTTACATCTGATAATAGAAGGGTTCAACTGCAGTATATAACTGTGTGTGTCTCTGAATATCCAATCAAGGCCAGGCAAGCTTTGATTTCTTCCTTCACCAACACAGCACCTTTGTTTAATTTGCCTGCTCCTGACTTGAATTGGCCTTGTCTCATTTTTCCCCTCCACACACTGAGGTTAAGTTGTCCGCAGTCAGAAAAAGTCTCTTTTCTCTTAATCTCCTGTTACACCAGCATAACACAAAAATGTTCCTCTGAGCTTCTGTGAAATATCTGTGAAATTAGCGAGAAGTCTCAAGCCTCTGCGCAGTACCCCTTCTCACCCGCAAAACGAGCTGATGCATTTACCATCTACCTTGATACAGGTAAAGTGGGTCCCACATGGACACAGCAGCTGAAGTGGTAATATACTTCTTCTAAGGGATCAAAATTCTCCTCAACACCTCATCTCTCTTATTTCCCAGGCTACTCCACTGGTGGCAGTGAGTGGCTTCATTGTGCAGCTGATAGTCCATCTCTCATTAACTGGATGTGGAGCAGAGTGGGGCCAAGGCAGGTTTTAATGACTGACCTGATATGTGGTGCTGAAGACAAAGCAGTCTGGCCCCATACAAGGACACAAACAGATGTCACTAAGGCCCGGTTCACAGATCTACGACCCTTGTAGTCATGCACACACAGATGCACATGCAAAGTACATGTAGCAGTTGCAGGGAGTGATAGTTTGAGTAAGTGCGCAGAGCCAAATTTCTGTAACTTTTATTAAAAGATGTCATATATTTGTACATATTTTAGCAGGATCATCCATTTAATCCAATTTAGCTAAAAATATTAAATTTACCTGCTCATAACATTTAAGTTGAGGCAACTGAAAGGTGCAGGTGACTATTAATCAGACACTGGTGCACAATGCTATCATTTGCACCTCTACACAAGGCTTCTCCAATTATGCTCTTCAAAACCAGCTCTGAACACACCTATGAGCACTCACACATTATGAGGACAGACTCTCGTGGTGACTGACACTCAGCACAGAGGCTAATTATCACCTTTCACTGGCTGCAAATGGCTTCCTGTCTTGGGCACCATGCAGAAACTTGGCTGTGGGATACTGCAGCTACTCACAGAGCAAAGGCTAGGTGCTGGATGCTTCCTCTGGGTCATCTAGCTGTTCACCCTGGGCCTCAGCTCCAGCCTCCAACCACAGTACTTGAGCTGCTCCACTGCATGAAGACATGATCCGAGGAGAGGAGTCTACCAGTCAAGGCTGGCAGGTATAATTGCACTGAAAATCACTCTAAATATGCTCCTAAAGGATCTCAGGGCAGTGGGGATGTCAGCCCCAGTCCCATGCATTGAAATGTGTTAAGAGTGTAGTCCCTCTTTTGGTCTGGAACACTGCTCAAACTCAAACCCCTACACATTTGGGTACACACTCACACATTCTCTGGGACTGTACATTGTGCATAGATACAGGAGATACATGCACACATACATTTACTAGAAAGAGAGAAGATGAAGCTGCAGGACTGATTCTGCAGGTTTTCCTCCTGGCTTCAAGTCCACTCAACCGCAGAGACATTTCCTTATTAGCCACTTTAGACAGCTGTGGGACTCCGTGTGTTCTTAACTGTGCATATGAAGGTTTGGACAGCACGTTTGCGTGTGAGAAAGACAGCAAGGATCATAGCACAGTGTAATTGTTACAGAGAGTAAAAGAATGGAGGCTCGGAAACACAGAGGAGGCTCATTGTTTCTCAAAAGACAGAGAAAACAAAAACAATCAAACCACTGTATAACAGATGTGCAGCGATTGCACATCCGGAGCGGCAAGAGGTCTGCCAGCTTGACCTGAATCTGAGACCCATCATCTGTGTGTTGCTAACCCTAACTGCCAGAGGTACCAGGCTGTGTGTACAAGGCTTCCCAGGCCACAGTTGTCTGTGTTCTTGAGCCAGACCCGAGTCCAAGCAAGGACCAGAGCTCCGTGTGAGAGGCTACATGTTTTCAGTTTACTCTGGACCATCGCAGAGTTAAGAGATGAGGGGATATATGAGAGATAAATCACCTTGGGTCACCGGTCACACCAAAGGCTACCAGCAATCTCTATTTGAAGCACAGCATTTGCTGCTTCAGGGCTTTGCTCTCTGGCCTTGCTATAAATCAGCATGCACCATCTAACCCCATCTATCTCTTTTCTCTACACACCCAGCTTCATCCAAATACTCAAGGTGCAAGATTACATTAAAACTGTAAAAACGAGTTAGTCTGTGAAACACTGGAAAATATAATGAGATAAAAAAAAATATAAAGGAAAACTTGAAAACAAAAGTTCACTTAAGCTATCTGTGTAGATCAAAGTGTTATCTAGAAATTGTAAAAATATCAAAACATTTTATCTAAGAAGCAAAGTGTCTGCTACTGAGATGCACTGCAACTCCCATTTTCATTGTGAACAATAATTCACATATGCATCTAAGCCTAAAACTACAGCAAAATAGTCTGTATAGGCTAACAAAGAAAACAGGAGAAAGACACAGTCCTTGACAGTAGGAAAACACTAAGTTTTACACTATTTTTTCACCAAAACCAGTGTATCCAATTGTTACAATGCAAACGGTAATACAATTCTGCTGTATCTGCATATAATTTGTATACATTGGTATAAACAAATGAAAAAGAAAATGATCAATGAACAACAATGGCTTACACTTGGCTTATGTCACAAACACCAGTTTTGCATGTGACTGTAATGTCATTGCTTCGTGAATTAGCAAGTAGTCTAACCAAATAAATAATCAGTTTTCAAAAATGCCAAAATAAATACTAAAATTTTATATGCACATGTGTAGATCACATATTTCTATTTATCATCAACAAAATCTCCCCTGGGTATCTGCATCTCAAGCCAGTGTTTGCATGAGTAGTGCACTGCTTCGCATTTGCCCATCTCTGCTGGGATAGGGGTCGTCATAATCCCAGCAGCCAGCTGCACTCATGGAGTCAGACCTTCACTAATCTAACATGAAGATAAATAAAACACAATCTGAGCAACTGAACTGTCATCGTGATGGAACAAATCTGGAACAACTCAGTATGACAGAACATGTATAATATTTTAGCTAACATGCAGAAGCTTTGTTACTACAAAGCCAGAACTTCCCACAACTGCAGACAACATGTATACTGGTTATTCCACCCAGCTTCCTCTGAGTGGAGTCAGTGTTTACTGATAAATTACCAGCATCTACTGTTCTTGGTGCATTGACTGTTGATTTACATGTGAGGGATGACTATTTCCAGTAATTTATAATTATCATAGTAGAGGTTTTCCATTGATAGCACTGTTAAATGTGATGAAAGGTAAGCACAGTAAAAGTTGACACTTGAAATACACTGTATCACTTCACTGCCTCTGAACACATCTGGCAAGTTCATTGCAAATCACCACAGTGCCAAATGTTCAAAGGAAAGCCATAGAAAAAAAAACAAATCCACTTTGGCAAAAATAGGGCCTACAGTTCACTGCAATCATTACATGGCTACACAAAATATGAAAAGCACCTTCTATATGGGCTGCAAACCAACCTTGCTTGGTCACAATTTTGAGTAAATTATTTTTTTTCTCTCTTTGTTTCTTCTTACACAACGAGACAGGATTTTAAAAAATGCATTGAGCCAGAAATCATTTCAAGTTTCGTTTTTGCCTTTTATTCCTGCTCCATAATTTTCAACTCTTAATACAACACAGTCACTTCACCTATGAAAAGCCATTTGGAAAAAGAGGTTGAGTTCAAGGCTTGACTCAATAAATATTGGTATTTCTCAGTGCGTATCAGATTTTGGTCATGCTAACTTTCTCAAGCTTCATTTCATATTTAGAAACTTTGTGAAACAGCAAAATACATCACCTTTGAAAACCAATCTGTCTATCTCTCCCAAAACTCCAATATTTACGGATATCCACTGGCTAATAATAACACAATTCAAAAACTCATATAAACTCATGTCATGTTCTGAAGTTCATCCATCCATCCATCCACACCCACATAAATATAATTTATATATATATGTATATATGTGGGTGTATATATATATATATATGTATATGGGTATATATATATATATATATAGATATATATATATATATATATATATATATATATATATATATATATATATATATATATATATATATATATATATATATATATATATATATATATATAATGTTCTTAGAGTATTCTCTTCCATCCCTTTCTCCTCAGGTGTCATAATGGCAGCAGACCAGGCTTTGATGGAGGTGAGATGGGAGTAATAAAGAATCCACTAGGAGCAATGCGGGGGTGTCACATGTATGGCATTGGTGTATCACTATAGAGCAGCAGGCCACAGAACTGCAGGAGAATGCTTTTACAGTGAAGGAATGCTGCAGGTGATACATACAATTACTATGACATCCAGCACCCTGACAGGTTGACTCCTACAGACTGCGGCCACGTTGGCATGCGTGTGCATTTCTGTGCAGATATGTGGGTGTTTAAGGGAGGGTTATCAAGCTAGCTGTGAAAGGCAACAGCCTATGTGAAGGATGAATGTGGACATAAAAATAAATAAATAAAAACATGCTAGGACTGGCAAATCATCTCAGTCTCAAAAAGGAAGGCATCAGATATGTAGGATGAATATTAAATAAAAATCAGAAGACTTATGGAGGAAGAAAAAGGCATTGTGGCACGGTTTGGTTTGAATACACTTGAGAAAAAAAAGGCATGGCTGAATGTGTCAATGAGAGGAAGAGAGAAGTGAATAAGAATAATTTTACTTCTTCTGTTAGCTGGATTTGATTACAATGGCCTGATGGGCTGCTTTATTTCATGGAATATTATATTCAAACGTGGCTTGGTAGAAGGACAATAAGGGGGGGAAGGGAAACAATATTTTTCACTGAAGCCTTGGCAAGCGTCTACTGACCAGCAGCCCCTCACCGCAGGAACAAACAAACAAAAACACAAGACGCTCTCCAGTTGCATTTATTTTGTGTGTGGTTGCATTATTTCAGCAAGGTATGTGTTTAGCCTTGTTTCACATTTGGAGTGATTACTACAGATGAATCAAGATTAATAACTATTCCAGACATGTGTGCGCGTGTGTGTGTGTGGGTGTGTGTGTGTGTGTGTGTGTATTGTATTTTGCTTTTCATTTCTTCTGAATTTGCCATTGGTCATAGTCTAAAATATTTTGTTTTTTTTAATTGGGTTTTACAGTAAGACCTTTTGATTTCATATAATGCAAATAACATATTAAACACAGAATGTGCATTAATGTACTATTTTAATTGTTTATTGTTAGGACTATTATAACCGTTCATCATTGAAACATACAGTCACAGACTATAATACTGTAATTACTTGGCTTTTTTTTTTTATATCCCCATAAAACATCAGTGATGCTAACTACGATTTGAGGGCGACCATTGATTTTTCAAGCATAAGGTCAATGTTTATGTAAGGGTGGTTAGAACCTGCGGTGAAAACAGTTGTTCCACTTTAGCAACTAGAGGAAGCTTGTGATCATCACAGATTTCATGGTGGCTTCACCTTGCTTTAAGTATTTAGTGTAACACCTTTTTCCCTATTGTGGCCTTTTGGTTAATATTTCAGTTTATTCTCTCTGTCCATTTGGAGCAATCTGACATAGTCATGTCTGCATGAAAAAAACAAGGTGCAGAATTGCATTTTATACTTGCAGCTACAAATGTGTCAACTAGTTAGGAGCTACAGTCAACCCATTTAAACATAATGAAAAGGGTTCCAAGGTTACAAACAAAATACATATGAATTCATGCACCTGAATTATTTTTCTTAATATAATTCTGTTTAATGCAAATAATCTATAGTAATAAAATTCAATGAAGCAGGAAATGTCAGCAGTGACAATAAATGAAAAAGGAAGAAAAAAAAAAGGAAGACCTTTCAGGGCATCAGCAAATTGGTCAAAGAAAGCTGAGTCGCACAGGCAATAAAGGATAGCTAAAACACATACAGGCATGAAGACACCATTACAAACAGAGTGTTTTTAAA